>CAUYQV010143723.1:0-27161 GCA_963574575.1 Galagoides demidoff
CCATGGCATCACAGCTCATAGCAACCTCCAACTCCTGGGCTCAAGCGAGTCTCCTGCCTCCGCCTCCCAAGTAGCTGGGACCACAGGCGCCCACCACAACGCCCGGCCATTTTTGGGTTGCAGCCATCATTGTTGTTTGGCGGCCCGGGCTGGGGATTCGAACCTGCCACCTTAGGTATACGTGGCTGGCGCCTTAGCCGATTAAGCCACAGGCATGGAGCCAATTTTTTTGCCTCTTAAGGTAAGGCTTATATAAACACGCACCATAGAGACATGTGCCACTCAGACTGAAATACGCTCACAGCTACTCATTTCTCAATATTACCTCAAGGTTTCATCAGGTCTTGTGGCTCCCATGCTCAGAACACAATGAATTCCCTTCTAGCACCATGCTCTGAATTTCATATCTAAGAAAACGACTATGCAAGAAAAACTGCAGAAGAAAGTGAAATATATAAGAGCTTTGAGACATTTGCCAGCTCCTCTTACTCTTTTAGTAATCTAAATAACCCATCAATTTTAGGCAAATGAAAAGTGAGAAAAATTCAAAATTTATTGTAACATGAAGTAAGCTTCAATTTCAAAATACATTGTACACAGCTAGGAAGCCTGGAAATCATCACGGACATAAGACAGAAGATTTCCCACATATTTTAATTTTTTTGAAAGTTTAGAAAGTTTCATTTGACATGGTGTTTTCATTTCTAAATCTAATAGCTATGATTGACTTATTACTATATTAAAAAAGCTGCAATTTCTTGCAACATAGCAGGTAGCCAGTGATATGGCAAAAATGTATAAACACACACCTGTCATTTGCTGATGTTCAATGCTACTTTTCTTGTATGTGCCTTCAATTTTTAAATCTTGTAGTTCTTGAAATTATAGGTATGAAAACCAAAGGTAAATCAAATCAGAGAACAACAGTAACTGTGAAATCAGTTTCTTTTGGTGTGGCTGTCTTGTTTTTACTGCTGCTGAAATGGGAAAACTTGTAGTGGTTTTATAAGTGGTAGAGGAGCCTTGATCTTAGGAAATGGACGATTTTAAAGCTTAACTCTTTACAAGTGGTTTTTAAATTTTCACTTCTAAAGTTTGTGAGCTGTTACAGGGACCATCAGCATCATAATACTTATAGTGAATTCTACACTTTTTAATTACATGGCTATTCATAAATATAGTTTTAATGATCATGTAGACTCCATACATTTTCCTAGTTCCTGTTCTCATCTTTATATATTTGAATGCACTTTTTCTAACATAGAATATGTTACATGGTAGTATCGCATGTAAATAGAGAATGTCTGCATTACTGGGGGAAGGTAGAAGTTTGAGGAAAAGAAAATTGAAAACATAATTAAATGACACTAAAGGGAACCATTTCGCTTGAAATAAGTACATCGAGTGAATATATTGAGTATTTCCATAATTTAAACTGAACCTTTTCTATTTCTGAAAATAATTTAATCATATATCAGTTCAAGATTTGCAATTCAATATCACAAACACTCCAGAACGGGCAATCCCCCTTTGCCACCATTCTGACCCATGTTCTACGAATGGCAGGTACTCCGTTGTTTACCATGTAAGATTAAACATGGACATGTTCTCCGTGCATGTCAGCTGAGGTAACCTGGAGATTTGCCACTTCTGCTATTATGATCAGAGTCAGAGCCAATTTCCTTCTATCCATATTTTTTCAAGCTGGAGAGCATAAGCCAGAAGCAGTCAAAATGCCAAGGCTCTGAGAATATGAACAGAATGAACATCCAGCCAAGAAGTTTAAAGGATACAACTGCAATAAAAACTGGTAAAAGAAAAATCTGCCCAGTGATTTAGATGGTGAACTAGCTTTAAGTTTTAAACACTTTGAGAGAGGTTATGTGAATTTCTGTTCCAATTCTGTGGTATATCTTGAAAAAAAAAAAAAGAGTGTGGCTAGATTGCTGTGATCTTAAAAATACTTTCAAATTTGGCCTGGGTGAAATAAAAATGGCATGAAAATGTCAGCTGAGCTTTAGAAGATTTAAGGTGTGCTACCATGAGATTTAGTTGATGGCAGATATCCATAACCTGCGCAGTTCATTCTGCTCTCTGATTTCATCTTCATGTGAAACTTTTTTTGACATGACTATAGGAATAAGAATTAAGAAAACTTCTTTTCATAGTAACCATTTAAGTAGAAATGGTTAAGTAGGATTTCTAATGGAAGAAATATTTAGGGAATCAGTTCAACAATATAACTCTCAACTCTAAGTCCAAAACACATGATTTTCTTTAGTTGTTTCACTCTGTAGGGGTTTTGCTGCCATTGTTATTATCTTTGTTAGTCTATGTCAGTGGTACATTACCATAAAAACGATGTTGTGAAACTTTGACCATATCTCAATGTATAGCAAGAAGAACTCTCTGCCTATTATGATTATAGATTCACAACAAAGAAGATAGAAATTACTGCTAGAACACTGGGTGGGATTAATTTACAAAACCATGTTATCACTTAAGAGATTCATCATGCTGGAATCCCTCAAGAGCAAACAGAAACTAAAGATTCAGAAAATAATGAGAGTTGAGGCTGCGTAGTCTACGACTGTGAAGGCTGTGCTCCTATGGCCATGAGGCTTGTGTGGACGTGGAAAGTGGGTGGGATAAAGTACAGTCATTCTTCAAAGCAGCATCTATAAAGTTATAATTAGAAAATGCCAAGATGTTAGCAAGGTTATGCAGTGTTAACATTGATAAATAGCAATTTGGGAAATGAGGGTAGGGGGCCTGTATTCTGAGTACTAATGCTCCTGCCAGGATCTATCTGCCTGTATCCAGCAATCCAGTCTATCTGCGGGGAGAAGTGGGTGCTCCCCCAAATCACTACTCCTGGGGCTCCTTAGCACATTCCCGTCAGCTCAGTGCACGTTTGCTCCCCGATTACTCTAAACAGATTTCAACCTCCCCCCAGGTTCGTGGGTCCGACCCACGAGAGTACATCTCCACGGAACAGCAGCTGGGCGGGAGCTCCAAACTGAGAGTCCCTTTCCCACCGCCAGTCCTCACTGTGTCTGTGGGCCCACTGCCTGCAGCATGCACCCCCAGAGAGAACTGGCTGCGTGCCAGCTGCTCGGACGGCTCTGCCAGGGTTGTTATTGCACTGGGGGCCGGGGCTGCACCTGACTGCATGGTTTGTTTGCCACGGGTTTGGAGGCAAAGCTCTTCTAACGCTCATATCCAACATGGCTGTTGCTGGCAGGGAGGATGGGCACACACCAGACCCCAGCGTCTCACTGAGTTCTCCAGTTCAGCTCCAGACTTCACCCCCGCATCCCCCGCGCACCTTTTGTGTCTGAGGGATGCTAAGACCTGCCTGTTTATCTTAGCCACTGGCATGCAACGCCACAACATGCCCGTGGGCAAGAAGTTCCCAGTTGTTTCCATTCTGCTGCAAGTCATTGGGAAGAAGATGATCCAGTTCCTCTTTCTCAGGAAGCCTCTGCCTGAGGTACGCTCTGGTGCTGAGAAGGGGCCAGTCCCCAGGGGTCATTCCGCAGCTGAGAAGAGGCCATTCCCTGGCTGAGAAGTGGCCATTCCCCAGCTTTGTGGCTCCACGGCACTGAGGTTGCACTGGGGGGGGGGGGGGGGCTGCACCCCTTCCCAGACAGCCCCCCTCACACACACTGTTCTCACCCACATCGTGGGCAGGGGAGGTGCTGGGGGTGCGCAGGGGTCTGTGTCGGAGAAGATGGCACTCTCCTGGGGGAAGCCCAGACTCCTGGGTCTCACTAGTAAGTCCCATGATTCCATATTTGCCCCGTGCCTGGGTTCCTGGGCTATGGAAAAGCCTCGGTAGACTCACTGTCCTGCTGTCATTGAGGGCTCCTAGGAGGGTGCGAGAAATCACCCCTTCCACTCTGAAGGGGTTCCGAGCCTCTCAGTATTTGAGCCTCATGATAATTTCTCTTTACTTCTTCTCAGCTTTCTAATTTTCTCCATAGGGTCCCTGGGTGTCTGAGTTCTGTCTCTGCAGCCCACAATTCCTCTCCGGCCCGGTTGTCCAGCATCCCAGTCGGTGCCTGGACCGCCCGAGGAGCCGTCCCTGATCAGCTGTCCTGATCCTGCCCGTCCTCCTTTCACAATTCTTAATACCAGACAGTCTTTGTCAGCCAGAGCTGTTCATGCTTAGCCCATTTATTTCTCAACTAATTTTTTTTATCCTAAGTCAGTTTATAGTGTCATAAAATCTGAACAAATTGTATACCACGCTTTTTCACAAAATTGATCAACATATTTTTTATAGACAAATTACCACACGGTCTGCTTGAACAGCACAAATAATGAGTTAACAATTAAATACAGAAATTTATGTGCTAAGTATTTTATTTTGCAATCTATAATCCTTTAAAACATTTTATTATACTTCATTTTCATACAAAGAAAAAGTTTAGGGATTTGATATGACTACCATAAGACATACTGAAGAAATTAGTAACATATAAATAGAAAACCAGATCATGAAGACAAAGTTAAAAAGATAATAAAAATTTGCTAATTTTTAAAATCTCTAAGGCCCCCCAAATAATTATAGGACTAGGTTGTCTTTCTTTGTATTCCCAATACCCACCATAGTATCTGGTATTTGGAAACAATAAATAAATCTCTGTTGCATAAACAAATGAACAAAGTTGTTCATTATGCAAATAATATTTATAGGATATCCAGTTCTCATTCTAAATTTGTATTACCTTAACTTTCCACATTGTGAGAAATAAATGCTTAGGGATTTAGGAAATATATATTAGGAAAATAAATGTTTTAGGAGAATAAATTCTTACTAATGAAGTATGGATTTATGGAAAAAGTGTTAATGCCATTAATATAGTATTGATTAATAACCTTAAATTACATCCCCAGTAAATACTGATACAGCCCACCAGGATTCAGGCCATGGAATGTGTATTTATGAAAGCTAAATGACGATCTTGATTACACCGATCATCAGCCTACAGTGACAGCCAATAACTCATCTATCAGCTTTATGTCTTCATTGTGAAAAGTGTTTGGTGTTGAAATTAGAAAACAGAGTTCATCCTAAGTACATAAAAATATTTGAAAAGATTAGCTCAAACAGAGTCTTCAGATGTGGACATACTTTAGGAAATATAGTATACACATATATACACACACATGTGTATTGTATATGCATGTCTGTATGTTTATGATAAGACTGGTAAGATTTTGTTTACCAGAGAAGAGACTGAAGTGTAATTTTTGATCAAATCAACTCAACACATATAATTGAAATAAAACACTCATCTCCAACAGATGGATTTTGATGACCTTATTAGAATCTCCACAGGAAAGACCTATTGGTGACTACATCGATGGTTTCTGATGAAAACTTAGTCAATAAATAAATCATTATGAAGTTGAATTGTAAAACTTCTATGACCTGCTGGAATCTCATTTTGTGGGGTGTTGCCTGAGTCAATTCATACTAACTTTGTTGCAAACATAGCCAAGACACAGAAGTACACCACAGGTAATATCAAAGGCATTTCTTACAACAAGAATGGGAAATTAATAATTACAGTTTCTCCTTTCTTCTCGGACACCAACTAATTTCAAACAAAAGTAGGAAAAACACCTCATTATGTTTATGTTCTTTGATTTTTGCCTGAAAAATAAAGAAATTAAAAGAGATGCATTGATTTATTATGCATATATTTAAAAGTTATTTTGTAATAGACATTCTGGTAGGTATAAAAGGATTTATAAGTAAGACAAAAAAGACAAAAAATTAGACCTTAGATCCAAGAAGAGTAGAAATCGAAGTAATATTCAACAATGTTTATAATTTAACATAAAGTGGAATATATGAAGTAGAGAAGTGCAAGGAAAAGAAACTATAGAGTTTTGAAGGAAAAAGTTATTTTTGCCTGAGAGTCTAGACAATCTTGCCTTGTACCACCACTTGAGCAATGATGATTATCACAAACAAGGAGTTGAGTGATGATGGTACTTTATGAACAGGGAACTATGTTAGTCAGAGTTCTTCAGAACAAGAGGATGTGCATGTATGTACAGAGATTTAGAAATGTGCTAGAAAACACTGGCTCAGATGATTATGGATGTTGAACAGTCCCAAGATCAGCAGTCTGCAGGTGACCCTGGAGAGCTGATTGTGTAGTTTCAGAGTCCAAAGGATTGAGAACCATTAAAAACTACTAGGTAAAGTTCCAGTCTTAGGGCAAAAAGAGACCAATATTCCAAGTCAACCAGTCAGGTGGGCAAATTTCCTTCTTACTCAGTCCCTTTAACCTAGTCAGTTTTTAAATCCATTGGTTGAGGCCCACCCATGTTAGGCAGGACAGTAGTCTGCTTCCCTCAGACTACTGACTTAAGTGTTAATCTCATCCAGAAAAGCCTAATAGACACACCCAGAATAATGCTCGACCAAGCATTTGGCAACCCCATAGCCCAATTATGTTGACACCTAAAATTAACCATTACAGGTACTTTCTGAGCCAGGAAGAAACGATAGGATAAAATTTGCATAGGGATAGATAGTTTAGATAAGATAGGGCTTGGGGGAGAGTACAAACATCTTCAGAGAATATTATACATGGCGACTTCAATATCTGGTATTGAAGACAGTTCAAATTTTCCAACAGAAGTAACTACAGGTTTATAAGCATTGAGCAGCTGATTAAGGGGAGGTGCATCTTATTAATAAATGATTAAGAGTAGCTTTAAGAATTTCTAAATAACTCAGTAGTCTTTAGGTTTGCTTGTTTGTTTACCTGTTAAGTTTATTTACAAATAAAATCTTATTTGAAAACCCTATGTATCTTTTTTTTTCTTTTTTTTTTCCATTTTTTTTTGGCTGAGGCTGGGTTTGAACCCGCCACCTCCGGCATATGGGTCTGGCGCCTTACTCTTTGAGCCACAGGCACTGCCCGAAAACCCTATGTATCAAACAAATAAAAATATAGCTGCTTTGTCTAAAAGAGTGAGAAGGTGGAGCCCAGAACTCCCCACAAAGGACGCTCTGCTGGATTTCAGAGGCTCCACGGAGTAGCTGTGTGTTTACTCAGAACACAACTGAAAACCGTGGGCAGAAGGACTGGGGATACTATGATGCCACAGACAGAAATGAGATCAGTGAGAGCAGGTTGACCATAGTGGTTAATGAGTTTGCTGACCATCTTGAGGAGAAAAAGTAACATTCAGATAAATATGTCTAAGAGGAAACTGTTTGGATTAGAGCTCCGGGGAGAAGTTCAGGCAAGAGATATAATTTGAATTGATTGCTAATCTCACAATAAGAGATAATATTGCCAGAAAAAGTGCCAAAAGACAAGGTGAATGGATAAGGACCAATCTTTAAGGGTACAAAAATTCAAGCTGTGTGAAGCAGAAAATAAGCCTCCAGAGGAACGAGGTGAGAATAAGGGATAAAGCAGGTGAATGTCAGGTCAAAATGCTTTAGTAACAGTTGATGGTGGCTGTAGAAAATAGGGAATTACATTGTGCTTTCAGTCGGTTTTATTTGTTTGTAACTTTTTTGATAAACGCTTTTTCAAAATCAATAATGTACTTTATCATTTTGTCTGTATAAACACAAAATTACCTTTTCTTTAAAAAAAGAAATGCACATATTTACTATGTTAATTCATCAATAAATGGCAATATTCCATTTTATTCAAATTTCACTTAAGGCATCTGGGTTTTGCACCAGAGAAGGCAAAGATGACCCTGGAAAGCAGGAAAAACCCAACCCTGCCAACTACCATCTGGGTTGTGTTAGATTTATTCATTACAGAGAGGAATTGCCCCCAAAATGATTTTGTTGGAGAACATAAGATAAATTTATTAATGAAATTATTGCTTAAAAATTATATAAAAATCTAACAAAATATATGTTTAAAGTGATTTCCAAGGGATGCTATAACCAAATACTGTGGAAATGTCAAAATAGTGAAGTCTGAGAAAAAATAACTGAATTCAAAGCTTGGATAAATGCTGATGACTTGGACTGAATAATGTATAAAATCCTCTAAGAATTCTATGATTAGATAATCCTAATTACTCCTCCATATGTGTTTTTGTTGGTAATTTGCATGCTTTCTTTTTATTTATACAAATGTATTTATATATGTGCCTCACACACACACACACACACACACACACACACTCACGAATGCTTATTATTTCTCTATTCTAAGCAATTGATCATCATTGGATTATAATCTTTTTGGCAAAGTCTTACAAATTTTAAGTGGTTTCTTGATGATTCTCTGAGTAGAATAGAAGAGACTCTGCAGGTTGTAAGGAATATTGAGTAATTTATCTGCTTTAACTAAAGATTTCAAAACTGTTGCTATTCACTGTTTGTTTGATTACCTGATTACAAGGCACCATGCCACCAGGTTTGTGGAGGTGAAGACGGGTGTGGTAATTTTGAAATTCCCTTAAAAATATCTGTCGAGAGTGGAAATGTTTCATTGTTCATCAGCTTCTGTGTTAGATCTTTTCTCCCAGGGATGGAAAACATACATTTGACTTTTTTTGCAAAATCATTTATTTCTTTCCTAATAGATGTTGTGTTTATAGTTAAGCTCGTTTTCTATATTATTTTGTGCTGTTGTCCTCAGTGAGTACTTAAACTTCTTTTTCTTACTGCAGTTTACTTATTTTAAAAGTATTAGAACAATATGTTTTGCATTTGATTCTCTTTCCAAAACAAATTAATATATAGAACTAATATAGTAGTTTTCGAAAAAGAAGAAAATGAAAATTGTAGAAAGAAATATTATGTCAAGGGAATTATTTATAAAATGGAGATAAGTGTTTTAGTTCTGTAAATAACTTGCTTGAATGCAAAAACATAAAGAGGAGAGGCAATTAATGTTATTTACCTAAAGTAGTCTTAAATTATACTGATCAAATAGAATGTTTGAAAGACATTTCAGAATAAAAGTGATTTTACTTGGAACTGGTTTAATTTTCCTCTATGGCAACAATAATATCCCCATCCCCCTACCCCTACTTTCAGGCATAGACAGAATCCCCACTGTCTTGCCCCAGAGCCACCAACGACACAGCCTGCAAATTTATTTACACCTTGCCAGCTTTACTCAGAGACCTTACTTGCTTGGTAACTATAGGCGATTGCATTTGTGATCTGTGAACTGAATAGACTGAGAGCCCATTTTGGAATTGTAGTTAATTGTCATAAGACCAGTAAATCAATATGATTTTGTGTAAGCTATATGACAAGATGCACCAGCCCCAGGTGCAATCAGAAGCATAGCACAAGGTGTGCACCATTAAAAAGAAAAATGTAGTAAATGCTAAATGAAGTCCTCTAAGTAGGAGCTAAAAATTTAAAGATGGTAGAGATGATTTGACATTAAATGCTACATTTTTTCCTGATGCTTTTTATTAGTACGGTCACACATGGCTTAAGAATGGGGCTGTATTCTGAGAAATGCATCTTTAGGTGATTTCATCATGATGCCAGCATTATAAAATGTACTCACACAAACCTAGAATGGCACACCTACAATTAACACATACCTCTGCTATATGGTCTAGCCTATTGCTCCTCAGATACACATCTGCACAGCATTTAATGTACTGAAAGCTGTAGGTAACTGTAACACAATAGTAAGCGTTTGTATATCTAAACATAGAAAACAAGAGTACAAGTATGGTTTTATCATCTTATGAAACTACTGTTATAGATGCCAAATATGTGGTCCACCACTGACCAAATGCCATAATGCACATATGTCTCCTTGAAACTAATGAAGGTGAATATAAAAAAGACAATCAAGGAATGATGGGAAAGTGAAAAAGAGGTTTTGCTAATGTCTTCCCAGCCAAGTGATGCCTGGCCTTTCCAGGACACTGTGTTATTTCATGTCTCATGCCAGGCATACAGGCCAGTCCTTCATTTTTCTGTCTCTCCCACTTAACCTTAAGTCACAGCTGAAATCACACTACAAAAACAATACTTAATTTTTTCCACATAACTTCAACCAGAGTGGTGTGAACCCACTATCTTATTCTGATCACTGAATATACTTCTTTCAAAATACCAATGATGTCATTTCATAATTACTCATTTATAGTACATTTTAAACACCAACTTTCTTAAGAATAGGACAAATGGTTTCATATGGAAAACAGCTAAGGAAGTTCTTGGAATATAGTAGAGGCTTGAAAAATATTCAATAAATGATTAAAAATTAATCTAACTAATTTATCTATTTGTTGTATTTCCATTTCTCATCTGAACATGCTGTAACTGTCTTAGCTGATTTTGAAGGTGCTTTCTAACTCTAAAATGAACACCAGTTATCTGAAATTCTGACCTCACTTCCTTCTTTAACACTGTTGACTACTTTCTTTGAAAATGTTTTCATTTTGCTATGATATCACTCTTCTTTTTTTATCTCCCAAACAGGGATCTATCCCTTTCTGACTTGGGTTGGAAAAGGAAGAAAGGGAGGGAGGAAGGGAGAGAAAAAGGAACAGGGATTCGATATGCCCTTTCATATTGAATCTTACTACTACGGAAAAAATAAAAACTTCCTCTTCTTAACATTCACACATGTTTATTTGCTTTCAACTACTAATTGTTTATACATTATTTTAAACTTTACATCTCCAGTCTTCAACAAAAATTGTCAGTAAAGCGATTATGCTTTTGTAGAGGCAAGTTTTAAATTCTGGCCCCTTTGCTACTCTGAAAATTAGAGCCATGTTTAATGTCTACATCAGAGTGGTTGGGAAAATCAAATGAGTTTTCACACATAAAGTGTGCAAAATAAGAATATAAGAAATGAATATAAATGACCCTTAAAACCCATATAGTTTTAGATTGAATGCATAGTTATGAGTGAACTTTTATTCATTCATAGTTGTGGGAATTGAGTTGGGATGAAATATTAGATAATACTTTGATCTTTCTTCCTTTGTTTCTTTTTTTTTTTTTTTTTTTGAGACAGAAACAGAGCCTCAAGCTGTCCCCCTGGGTAGAGTGCTGTGTCATCACAGCTCATAGCAACCTCCAACTCCTGGGCTCAAGCAAGTGTCCTGCCTCAGCCTCCCAAGTAGCTGGGACCACAGGTGCCCGCCACTACACCTTGTCATCCTTTGGTTGCAGCCATTATTGTTATTTGGCAACCCAGGCTGGATTCAGACCCGCCACCCTGGGTGTGTGTGCCTGGTGCCTTAGCTGCTTGAGCCACAGGCGTGGAGCCACTTTGATCTTTCTTAAGTTTGTTTTTTTTTTTTTTTTTTAGTATTTTAAGGGTTTAATTATTTTATGTTTAAATCTTCTTTTCTTTTTATTGTTTGGGATTCATTTAAGGTACAAAGAACTAGGTTACACTGATTGCATTTGTTAGGTAAAGTCCCTCTTATAATTGTTTCCCACTCCCAAGAGGTATGCTGTACACCATGACCCCAGCTCCCTCCATCTTCCCTCTCCCTCCTTCCCCTGCTCCCTGCCTTGTATTAGTTCATGTACTGTCTTCATATTAGAATTGAATGCATTGGATTCTTGCTTCTCCATTCTTGTGATGCTTTACTAAGAAGAATGTGTTCCAACTCAATCCAGGTTAATACAAAAGATGTAAAATCTCCATCTTTTTAATGGCCAAATAGTATTCCAATTCCTGGGTTGGTGGGCATTTAGGTTGTTTCCACATTTTGGCAATTGTAAATTAAGCTTCAATAAACAGTCTAGTGTAAATGTCCTTATGATAAAAGGATTTTTTTTCTTCTGGGTAGATGCCTATTATGGCATTCCAGGGTCAAAGGTCTAATTTGAGTTCTTTGAGGATTCTCCATACTTCCTCCCCAAAAGGTCGTAGTAGTTTGCCATCCCACCAGCAGTATAAAAGTGTTCCCTTCTCTCCACATCCAACCC
This sequence comes from Galagoides demidoff, assembly GCA_963574575.1. Classification (NCBI taxonomy): domain Eukaryota; kingdom Metazoa; phylum Chordata; class Mammalia; order Primates; family Galagidae; genus Galagoides; species Galagoides demidoff. The sequence goes on from CAUYQV010143723.1 coordinate 11,933, forward strand.
AACATCAGCAGCTATGAGACTTTGTGATGTGGCCTGTGCTCACAGGGTATAGGTGATATCTCAGGTGGTTTTGATTTGCATTAAGATTTCTTAAAAGGATTATCAAATTAATGGTTCAGCCCCAGCAATCAAGTTCAATAAAAACATCTATCAGCTGATTTGGCTTATTTTTTAAAACTCACCTAAATCCCATTTTAGAGAAGAATCAGTATTTTGTGTGACTTTTTCTCGGAGAATACAATCTATTTGTATGTATACTTTCTAAAACTGAATTTAAATGAAGTAGGGATAGTTATTACTTTTCTTTTAAAGTCTTACAGATTAACAGTTGATGGAAATGATATAAAGTTAAGGTAAAATTTTTTTCACTTATGATTTATTTTTTAAATAATCAGTATTTTTTAAATGGAAGTTTATTAACCTAAAACCCTTTCAACAAAGAAGAGCAGAGAACACCAACTTGAAAAAGACTTCTAAATCCTTTAAAGTTACCTATCTTTTTATTAGAAATTTGAAATTCTTTCATGTAAGAATTATAGCAAATATATTTCAACATATTTCCAAAATGGCAAGAGATCTTGTAACTTAATCCATTATGCCAGAACAGGCTAAACTTCCCCCAAATTTGAGCATGAAAAACTATGTTTTGTCAAACACAAAATACAATAAAAACATCCTGCAGAGATGTACCCAGGGAATATAATGCCTATTCAGTTCAGGTTTTCACTTTCATTTCTAAAAACATTCTACCCCCTTCCTTACAACTATAGTACTTTTTTCTATATTGTCAAACATAGAGACAGTTATAGTATAGCCTCAATGTTCCTGTATTCTTATAATAAAATATTTTATATTAGACATTTTTCCCACAACATCATTAAATCTGCTGCAGAATTGCTATGGGCTTAGTACGAATTTAGAAAGTAAAAGGAAAACATATTACTCCATGTACTGTTCCATCACCTGTCAATACGGGCAAGAAAGGGAACAGCAAAATGCCTTTTTCTTTTTGGACTGAACTCAGTTCTTTCAGAATACACATTGTGATTCTCTCAATATTTTCAACTTTTCTTTTCATATATTTATTAGAGTGCTCATGTAAATTATATTCTGAATAATGAAAATCTCAGTAGGATAAAAAAAGCTAATGCTTACCATCAAATGTCACAAAAAAAACAATAGCTAAGAGAAATGTTAATACACACTGTTTTAAAGACAAAACACACAAACAAAAATGTTTCATGTTCCAAAAAGCTTGATAAGCTCTTGGACAAATAAAATTAAGTATGTTTCTTTACTACTAAATAACTCAAGCTTTTAAGATGCTAATTTTGTCTTGTTACTCTCTGAGGTATAAAGCAGCATTTGTCAGAAAAAGATTATGGAACCTTTTTCTCTCTGGCTAGTTTCCATTTATTTGTTAATTAGTCAAATAATTATTTATTGTGTGTTTAATATGTTTTGTATTTTCTCCAGTTTCATGCCTATATGGCAGAGAGACAGAGAAAGATACATAAACCAAGTCAATGTCATGTGAGGGGCAGAGTGCCTTAATGTGGAGGGGACTCTTCAGTCACACGGGGACTCAAAGGGGATATGTAACTGACTTACTCAGGAATGGAGCTGAGCAAGACAACTCAAGCTGGAGGAAGCAGAAATGAGCAAAAGTGAAGCCTGACTGTGTTGCCGCAATAGGAGGGAGGCTGCTATGGCTGGAGCAGGTTTGCACCGAGTGGGCAGTAGAAGTGAGGCTGGAGAAGGAGGCAGGTAGATCGTATACAGTATTTTACTCTATGGTAAGACATTTAGATTTTATCAGAGACAATAGAGAGCAAGTTACTAGTGATGATAACAGAAGGAAAGGACAGAGGAGTAGATGCAAGCTCGCCAAGGGCAGGTGAGTACAGCTAGCTACAGATCCTAGAATTGCCCGACCCGCAGCAAGCCCCTGGTATTTTAATTGGGACTCAAAAAGTGATACCTCTTAGCTATAAGATATTGTATACATTTAATAAAAAATAAAACCAGGAATATCTGTTTCCCAATGATTTATTTGTCATAAGTAATTTATATGTAGTATGAAAATTTTAAAAGATATAAGAAAAGGTTTTAGTGATTGTTTATGTAGCATATCATTGTATAGTTTATGAATGACTTCAGTTCTGAGGGTCTGCAGGGGTAGCTTAACGGTTTCAGACAGGTTTCATTTTCTTTTCTTGGTGAATTAAATGTTATTGTGTTATTTATGGATCTGGAGAGTCTTAGAATTGTTACCTACCTTATAGATGACAAGGGTTACTCAGTTTGCAAATGGATAATCTGAACATGAGTGAGAGATTCTCAAGAACACAAATTTACCCTAATATACAATTTTTTAAGAAAAGTGTGTTTTACTTTAAGTAAAATTTTTGTCCTTAAATATAATAAAATTCTTTATATTAATCACAGTTTCCTCTAAAAGATCTTTATAAATATACAAATTTATATGATAATTTTTGTAGAAACAATTTACTACATAAGTGCATAATATGGAAGTAGAGAAATATGTAACTGCACAGTAATATCTTTCCATATTTGATGTAAACATTTTTAGTAAAATTACAATATAATTACCTGTAAATAAATGTTTATCTAACTAGCAATTATAGCATAATTACTACCATGTTTATCATGAAAGTTATATGTGAAAGGATTTTTTAATAGTTTCAGAATCATGAATCTGTTTTTCATATTAGCAATCATTTTAAGGATTGACTGAAAATACAATTTTAACCCCTAACTTCATGTATTTAATGCTTCTTCAAAAACTATTATGATTTTTTAACCAAGAGGAAATATACGTATACAGAAAACAATTATATTTAGGGGGAGAAAATTAATATTTATTTTCTATCCATGGTACAGTTGAATAAAAAAATAATCTTAGGAGATAAGGTTCATCTCAATCACCTAATTTCTAACCACCAGCATCTGTTTTATTTTTAATTTTAGATGTAAAATTATAAGATCCATATTTCTGCAATATTGGCTTAAATATTTTAATGCTAGGATTAATCCCGGTTCAAAATATGGTCAAGAATATAAATTGTGATTATTAGTTTTAATTATGTGGATGTTCCTTTTGAAGAACTGTAATAAACCATAAGGTTGGCAAATTCACTAAATTCAGAAGCACATTTATGAAACAGAAACCTTAAGATCATTACAAAAATAAACATGAGGTAAATCATTTCCAATTTTAATTTTAAAATATTTGAATTGGATTTAGATATCTTTAGGGTTTCACTTTGTGCAAAGCACCAAAAAATCTTTTACCTGCCAATCATACTATTTGAATGAGGGAGACACTTGAGATAATGTAAAGCTTTGGTATAGGAATCCTTATTCTCAAAGTTTGTTGTGAAGAGTAAATTGAAAGAAAATGTCCTAAGCCTATTAATAGTACTTCTCACACTCAATTCATTTTAATATGATCAAATGACATAACTGGCTAAAAGAATTTAAGACCTTCTATTTTCAAACGTTTGTGCTTATAGAAGAGAAATGGATTGTTCTGGGTTCTTCAGTGATGTTTTCTATAGAATCATTCCTGGAAATAAAGAAATTCCAGTAAAATTGATAGTGTAAAATTCCTATAGATAGAGACATTAATATGTGCCTGTCATCTGTCTATCTCTCTATACTTTTTATTTTAAAAGCATTATAGGGGCATAAAGTTTTTTGGTTACATAGACCACGTTTACAATGTTTACGTCCTGGTTACAAGTGTGCCCATCACTTTCCGTATATAGTGTCGTGTTCACTGTACCATCAAGTAGGTGTTCACCAATCCCCCTTCCTACCCTTGCCCCTGCTTGATTTCCATTAAGTTTTACTTCCCCCTAACCACATGCTGGTCTTCATTTAGTTGCAATTTAGTAGTGGGTACATGTGGTTTTTGTTTTTCATTCATTAGACACCTCACTTAGTATAATGGTCTCCAGCTCCATCCAAATTGTTGCAAAAGGCATTAAGCCAACCTTCTTCATGGCTGGGCAGTAATCCATGGTATACATATACCATATTTGGTTAATGGGCACTTGTGTTGATTCTACATCTTTGCAATTGTGAATTGTGCTGCAATAAACATTTTAGTCTGGTGTCTTCTGATAAAATGTCCTTTTCCTTTGAGTAAATACTCAATAGTGGGATTGCTGGATCAAATGATAGGTCTAGTTGTAGTTCTTTGAGGAATTTCCATGCTATTTTCATTAGCAGTTGTACTAATTTCTAGTCCCACCAATAGAGTACAGTGTTCCTTTCTCTCTGCATCTATGCCAGCATCTATTATTTTTGGACACTTTTTTTTTTTTTTTTTTTTGGAGACAGAGTCTCGGTCACCACAGTAGAGTGCCTTGAAGTCTTAGCTCATAGCAACCTCAAACTCTTGGGCATAAGTGATGCTCTCGCCTTAGCCTCTCAGGTAGCTGTGAATACAAACACGTACCACAAGGCCCAGCTATTTTTATTTTTGAAAATGGGGTCTTGCTGCTGCTTAGGCTAGTCTCTAGCTCCTGCTCTCAAGAAATCCACCTTCCTGGACTGCCCAAAGTGCTAGGATTGCAGGCATGAGTCAGCATTTCTGGCCTATGTTTGGACTTTTTAATAAAAGCCATTATAACAAGAGTTAGGGTGTTAGTTCATTGTGATTTTAATTTGCATTTCCCTGATGATTAGTGATTTGAGCATTTTTCAGATGTTTTTTGGCCATTGTCTACGTTCTTTTGAAAAGCTTCTGTTACTGTCTATTGCCCACCTTTTGGTGGGATTGCTTGATGGTTTCTTGGTGATTTGTTTGAATTCTTTATAGATTCTTATTACTAGCTCTTTATTGGATATATAGCTTCCAAATATTTCCCCCCATCTATAGGTTGTCTACTTACCCTGGTGATTTTTGCCTTGGCTGTGTAGAAGCTTTTTAATTTGATCAAGTACCATTCACAAATTTTTATTGTTGCTGTGATTGCCATTGGTGTCTTCTTCAAAAATTCTTTGCCAAGGCGGATATCTAGAAGATTTTTTCTAACATTTTATTCTAGACTACTTATGGTTTTATAACTTATATTTAAGTTATGTATCCATCTCGAATTAAGATAGAAATACACATACATATCTGTCACCTCTCTCTCTCTTTGTTTGTTTACTATCCATTTGCCAGGGATTTTGAAAGTACCAGTCAGTGACTCTATCCTTTTCTGGGACCAGGGGCTACCACTACCACTCTGCTGATGGCTAGATTGTCTTCTTAAGATTTTTCTGTTTTCCAAAATAGTCTTCACTTTTTAAACTGCAGTTTAAACTGAGAACCACATCTGTGCATCAAAAAATTCCAGGGCAAAGCACAGGTCTCTGTAGAGAAATTCCAAAGAGAAAAAATCTAGGGTATGTGTCTGTGTATGTGCAATTTTGTATAATTTTTGGTCTTTTTTTTTTACTTGTAGAAATTATGAAATATATTTACTAAATGCTCTTAAAGATCATAAATTTAAAATAAATATGTGTTAATAAATAAACAAATGCTAGAATAAATATGTTTAGGAAAAATTAAATTGGGAGAGTTGAGTGGTAAAGATTTTTATTTTTAAACAATAAAATCTTTGTCGATAAACTCATACTTTAAGTACTCAGTGATGGAGGAAAGATGAGGCAGTGCGTTGAGATTTTTTTCCAACCCAATTATTCTATTTTTGGAATTCATTCTGAATACAATAAATATTATCAGAAATCTGAATAAAACCATAAGCTGAGAAAATGAAGTTCTGGAATAAATCATTTACTGGACCTAAAAATACAAAATAATAATGACTTCATGCTGGATCTAATTTCTTTTGTGAAGGCTGATTCTGGTAAAAGACAAGTATATCTGAGACATCGGAGTCCAGTAAATGCATTTAGAAATTGTAATCTCTTTTTAAACATGTAGTAAAAAATGGAGGAAGAACATCACTTTGGGAAATTTATGCCAGCATAGTAATAAAGAACAAATAAGTCATTTTTCCTGCTAAAGCATATAATACTAAATGCTTTGCCATAAACTGTTAAATTTATACACAAATCAAAACTAAGTAAATAAACATAAAAAAATGCTAATTATCTTGATCAATGATTTCCCTAGGTTTGGAAAAAGAAAGATAAATATTTGACTGGTGATACATTAATGGATGAGGGATTACTACTAATTTCTTAAGAACTTTGAAAAATGATCTTTTGAAAAAAATGAATGACTATGTCTTTTACATTGGCAGACGTTATAGTTGAAACCTTAGACACGTTAATTCCAAAGAGCTGGTAGGAGTTTGCCTTTAAAATGATTATAAGGGTGGTGCTTGTGGCTCAAGGAGTAGAGCACCAGCCCCATATACTGGAGGTGGCAGTTTCAAGTGAGTATAAGCTTGAAGTGGGTTGGATAGTAGCTTCTTTTTCCATACAAATCTATGCAACTATTCATAGTTGTTCATTCATACAAAGCAGGATACAGATTGGAATTGTTTTTGGATCCCCCAACTATCTCCATCTGCAATTTGATTTATCCCTAGGAAAATCCAATCATAACCTATTTGAGAATAATATTCACAATAATTGGCAATAGATATGATATGAGCCAGTATGTTTAACACAAAAGCCTTAGGTAGTTATCCAATTGGCCAAGCAAGTACTAACCGAATAGCAACTTTTCTTCTGCTAATATCTAGATGTAAACAACTACCAAAACTTATTTAACATCCTTTTGGGTATTGCAAAGTGATTTTCCAGTAGACCAAACATGTACCAATTATAACTCTTGTCTAATCTACAAAATCTTATGCTCCTATCCCTGTAATCTTTATTTAGAGAACAATGCCACAATCCACCCTGATTCAAAAAACTAAACTATTGCACAGGCCGCAAGCCAAGGGACCATTCTTGATATTCCAAGGGAAACAAATCGAGAAGATTATTGTAGAAATTTTCAGGAGGCAGATTGCTGATACTTTGTGAGCTGTCTTAAAGTTCTCTGATCTTAATTCTAAGGTAACTCTGTGATTTTAATAATATGCTAATATATGTTCAAATCTAACTTTGCACTCAGAATTTTATCAACATTATTCAGTGTTGCTGATTTCTAAGTTGTTTAAGTATCCAAACATGCCTTTTTCAGACTATTTTTCTCCAGATACAATAATTTGCATTCGTATATGATGAAACCCATTTTATCCTATTTTACACATATTTCCACCTGTCTTATGTACAGTGTTATTACGTGCTGTTCATGGACTTTGGAACACCTTCATTTTATCAATGACTAAAAATTTTGTTAACACTCCATCTTCTTTTTCTTCCAGTTTTAGAATTATTAAATGGCATAGGCCATACTATCTATTTTAAGTCATTTTCTTCAGCATATTAGTTCTCATATACTTGTTATTTTCAAGCAAGCCTCGCAACACATTAGATCCACCAAAAATCAAACTTGTAAGTGCATTTTCATCAGATACATATGAAATATGAATTTTTTCTTATATGTATTTCACAATACAGTTATACAGTATATCAAACTATTTCATATCTTAATTCATATTAATATCTTCTTATAGAATTACAATTTCAATAATTTTTTAAATCTTACCTTGCTTTTTTAAATGTAAATTAAATAATATTACCATCTATTTAAAAAAATTACTTAGAAGGTAAAGAAAAAATAAGTTAGGTAAGTTCATTTTAATTAGGATTTTGATTTAGGATTTCTACCAAAGATTTCCAACCAAATTTCTCTCTCTAGAGAAGTGTATTTAAGACAAATATTAGGAAAAAATGTAACACTCACTCAATCAATCATTTGTTCTTTTGTGTATTCATGTAAAGAGTATTTTTATTTCCTAATAATTAAATATAGAGGAGAATAAAAAAAATGAAACTGAAACTCAGTCTTCTAAGAGATAGCTTTACTTGTTTCACATAAAGATGTCAGAAAAACAAGGTGATTTTTATTTTTTGCTCAGTTAAAGAATGTGAAAAATTTTGTTTGTCAAAAAAAAGTAAATGAAAGAGTTTCATCGGTTAAAGGCAATTTAAAAGTCAAGTAAACATTTACAATTTCTATGAAAAGTAAAATATTAAACACTAATATACAGTATACTGAAACTTCAATGCAATATTTAAAAATATACAAATAAGTAATATGAATAGGAGAATTCACAAAATAATAACCTTATGATAGTTTGCATTGTCAGTGATAGTTGGAAAGTCTATGATGGTTTGCATACAAAGTAAAATAAAAGTTTTAGACAAGAAAAAGGCAAAGAATTTCAAAAGTTCAATTTTCATACCTAGAAACAATCCTTAGAAAAATACAAAAATATACCCAAATATGTATACATAATTATATTTAGAAATTAGAAAACTTTATAATATTCTAAATTATTGGACATATTATATAACATGTATACTTCATATGGATAATAATATTGTTAAGGTTATACTCCATATAATTATTTAAGAATAAATGAGCCAGGCATGGTGGCTCATACCTGTAATTATAGCTCTCTGGGAGGCTGAGGCAGGTTAATTACTGTGCTCAGGAGTTTGGGACTAGCTTAAGAAAGAGTGAGACCCTGTCCCTACTAAAAACAAAAAACCAGCTGGGCATTGTGGCTGGGAGGCTGAGGCAGGAGGATAAGTGGGGCCCAAGAATTTGAGGTTGGTGTGAACTATGATGCTAGGCACTCTACTCAAGGCAACAGAGAGTCTCTCTCTCTTTCTCTATATACAGAGAGAGATATATAGACACAATATATACACATATTCTATAGTCTTTCTCTCTAAATATATATATATATATATGTATTGGTTGTACCTGTATTATATATACACATATTGCATATATATATAGAGAGAGACTCTATATGTATATATAGTATATATGTCTATATGTATATCTCTATATACGTATACATGTATATCTCTATAAATGTATATATATAGTATATAGTAGTAGTATATCTCTCTCTATAAATATGTGTATATATATGTCTGTATATATCTGTATATATGTACATATATGTATATACTATATATACTATACAGTACTGTATATATATATAATATATGTGTGTGAATATATGTATGTACATGTATATATGTATATATGTGTATATATGTATGTATATATGTACATGTATATGTATGTATATATCTGTATATATGTGTATACATATGTATGTATATATCTCTGTATATATGTATATATGTATGTATATATAGTCTCTAAACATATATATATGTATTGGTTGTACCAGTATTATATATACACATATTCTATAGTCTCTCTCTCTCTCTCTATATATATATATATATATACACATATATATATATATTCTATAGTCTCTCTCCCTATATATATATAGATATATATAGTCTCTCTGTCTATTTCTCTCTCTCTCTTTATATATATATATATGTCTCTCTCTATATATATATTCTCTCAATATATATACATCTATATATCTCTCTCTATAGAAAGACTATATATATCTGTCTCTATATATGTATATACAGAGGGAGAGACTATAGAATATGTGTATATATAATACTGGTACAACCAATACAACTCTATTAAGTAATCAAAGAGCAAAGCATAGTATGTGTATATTCTATTCCTAGTGGTCCCAGCCCCCAGATAGTATACTGGTACTGGTCTGTGGAGTGTTAGCAACCCAGCCACACAGCTTAACCTGAATGGTGGGCAAGGAAGCACCACTTCATCTGTATTTACAGCTGCTCCTCATTGCTCACATAACCATCTGAACTTCCCTCCCCGTCAGATCCCCACACCACCCCTGTCCATGGAAAAATTGTCTTCCATATTCCCACTTCAGCTCCACTTCCTGTCCAATATACACCCCCAGGTCTATGGGAAAACTGTCTTCTGTAGAACCGGTCCCCAGTGCCAAAATGTTTGGGGACCACTAGTATATTCCATATAATCTGCATTTTATTATGTACATATATTTATGTACATATACACACATATACACATACAATGGCAGCAAAGGAAAAAAATAAACAAAAATAACTGGAGAGTGTGGATACAGTTAACATTTCAAACTTAGTTTAAATTAGTTCTTAAAATAAATTCTAGAAAGCATAACATTTATAAGCAAGAAATTTAGCACTGCCATATGGTTCATACTGTAAACATTTACAAATGATGTACATACATATAAACAACTAAAGACTCGGGAAGACAAACTGAAATAGTGTTATATAAAAGATTTGAAAAGAGTTTGGGTGTTCTGACATGGAACAATGATTTATTCTAAAATTATTCATCAACCAAGAAGTTATATACAGCGTAAACTTTAATTGAACCTTAAAAACTACAATCAAATGCAAAAAGACATCCACTCATACATTTCAAGGTAAAATGGATATAGGTTTTTGTCACTATCCATGAAGAATAAATTCTAGGACATTGGTGAATAACAAAACCTTCAAATGCTCAAATTCTTTCGGTAAGATGGAATGGTATTTGCATATTACCTATTTATATCCTCCCAAATAAACCTTAAATAATCTCAGGATTAGTGATTATTCCTGATATAATGTAAATGGAATGTGATTAGTTGTTATACAATAATTTTATTTGTATTACTATTATTTCTTCATTTATTTTTTTGAAATATTTTTCATCCCCAATTTGTTGAATCTGTGGATGCATACCTGTGACTTGGAGGACTAATTTTAATTTTTAAAAATTCTTTTTGAGAGATCAGAGAAGAGGTTGCATAAGTGAATCTATCCTAAGGATTCTGAGATTTTCCCAGAAAATTATAGTCATTTTTTATAAACTATTAAACATAAAAAAAAAAATCCTTTCAGGGCAGTGCCTATGGCTCAAAAGAGTGGGGTGCCAGCCCCATATGCCGGAGTTGGTGAGTTCAAACCCAGCCTTGGCCAAAAATTGCAAAAAGAAAAAAAAAAGTAAAAAAAAAATCCTTTTACCAGGTGTAGATGTAAGCCCATTCTCCCTGTGTTTCTCAGGTTAACTACTCACTTAGTGAGTTAAATGAATCATTATGATATTTTCTTTCCAAGAATGGTAAAAATCATGTTCCATTATTATTAATAAAAATAAAGAAGAAATTATACAGTTTTTTGAGATTAATTCTCTTTGCTTTGGGGAATGATAAGGCTGAAAATAATTATCTTTTTGTTTTGAGCTCAGTACTTTTTTTATTTCAGAAGTCTCAGGTAGGGAAGGTGTCAGATCTTGTCAGTCCAGAATGTTCAACATGAAGTTGCAAGTACCATTAACTCTGTAAGAAAATATTTTAATGTGTGTTTCTAGAAGATGATAAATATCTTATCTTTCATCACTTCTATTTCAGAGATAAAGTGTATGATTTGAAGAGAGTATTGTAATAAACATTTTTAAAAACTGCATTGCTATTATACTAAAGTGCAATTCAACACAACTTAAAAGAAAACATATTCTAAAATCAATTGAGTTTCTGAATTTTTTCAGCACAAAACATTGAGATTGTTTTTATATTACAAATTTAGTTGCCACATCTCTATAGTATACCAGTTCATCACCATCCTTGGAACTAACGTAGCAGAACTCAACTGGTAAACTTATAAATTGCAAACTGATATTATTTTATAGACATATTTATAATATTCAGGCAATACTTAATGAAATTATTAATCTAAACATTTTCCCAAATTTATAAATTTTCAGAAATGCTAACTATAAGGGTCCATCAATGTTTTATGATGACTTTTACATGCCTGTGACATCTGGAAACAAATGTTCATAATATTTACACAGAAACCAGTGACGGGCCAGAACAGGCACAGAAGTCAGGAACAGGTGTGCTGGAATCAGTTGCATAGCATTCAAAGCTCCTAACTGCTCTAACTGCTTAGATGATGTTGGGAAAATGATTTTATTGTTCTGTGGTACTATTTTCTCATGAATAAAATGAGAGTCACATTATAGCTTCTGTGTTCAACTCAAAAATCCTGAGAAGTGAATGATGTGATAAGATAAAAGCATCAAGATATACACTTGACACAAAATAAGTGCTCAGTACAGATATGCTATTCTTCTCTTTTAAATAGGTGTGTAGAATTATAGAAAAGAATATATTTACTAATAATTTCATTCTTTCACAGGAGCACATATCTAAATGCTGAGTAATTTCCTATGAGAACTTATGGATATACTCATAGCTTTTTTTTTCTCTTGTTTCCTCAGGAGTTATTCAGAAATGTGTTTCCTTTAAGCAAGTTCTAATGGCTGTCACTATGATTTAAAGCTTTCTACAGAATCTTTCACAGAGGGTATGGCTGCCTAAATTACTTTGGACCTAATTTTAGATAAACTGCCATAGCAAGTGTTGAATAAATGCATGAGTAAGCAAAGTAAAGCCAGACAGATATTTAACATTTGCGACTGGTGTTATCTTTCTGGAGTGTTTGAATAGAAGTAGTTTAGGTTGGTTAATTAGCTTCCCCCCCCACAACAAAAATTCATGTTCAGAAACATTGCTTTACATTTATCATCTCTCTAAAAGGCTTGTCACTGAATTACTTCTAGCTTGAGAGAGAGAGAGAAAGAGAGAGAGAGAGTTACTTCAGATCAATTCCAGATGCATTTCCTTCTAAGACAGAATTTCATCTTTTAACACAATAATACCAAAGTGTGAGGTGAAACTCTGTTTCAAATACATTTGGGTCAGCAGGATTTTTCAGCAGAAAAGCTCCCTGATCTACTCTGTTTAGTGTTGGTAGGATTACATTCTGTTCTATTGCCATGTTGTACATCCTGATTGTACACATTAGTTATTAAGCTGGATAAGCATCTAAAATGAAATAATTTATTTGACAAGGTGAAAAATGGAAGAAATGGCTACATTCTACATCCTGCACTTCAATTTAAAATACGGCTGAATGTATAATAGGAATGAGAGTCCACCACAGCTGGAGAGAAACCAAGGCTGCCTCCTTACCTTCCTCTCCCTCACAGGATATAACACACACAAAGGTCCCGTGGAACTTTGAAATGCCCAGAAAAGTTTATGATGGTTTTATTTTAGAAACAGTTTTTCAAAATCTTGACTCTAAAAAAACATTTAGCTAGTGTATGTGAATAATTCCAGCTTCATTCACTACGATTGTGTGTGCGGCAGCCTTAGCAGATGACTCAGATTTTGGCCTTTGAAACTTCTCATTAATACCCAATATTACAAATGCTTCTACCGAACTCAATACACACTTTGAATGCAAATTGACCACAGGATGAAATCAATACAGTACACCCAAATGCTAAATGAGATCAAAGAAAAAAAGGCCATAAGAAAATAGACGAATCAATAAAGTAATGAAAGATGGCTAAATGTAAAAGTTATTATGATCAATCATAAGCACCAAACTCACTTTTAAAATGTCAAGAGGAAAGTCAAGCATTTAAGAGAAGGAGAAAAAAAAAACAGGCTTTATTAATTTAAGGATTATAGTTTTCTTGTCTGGAAAATTGAATACTCGCAACTTTATGCTATTCTCATAATTACAAAAAGGCTTTTATTGATAGATTAATCATTTGAAATTCTTTCAGGGCCTGTGTCATTTATTCAATCACTTCAGATTTAGTTGATTTCAAACACAGTGTATATTTTTTCATGGAGTTTTGGGGATGTGTTCTGAGCCCTTGGAATTTTTAGGTCTGTGAAAAAGTGCATTTGCTAACCAAGACAAACAGCTTGATTACCAAGTCAATTTTTTTAATTATCTGGATCCCCTGATTTTCACCTGTACATCCTAAATATTAAAGCCAAGTGTTACTGGGCAGTTAAAACAATCCCAAAGGACGCTGTCTGTGGACCTGTGCTGCTGTACACTGGTGTTATTCCTGCTGCTCAATTCTGCCTACACACTTTCCCGCCAGGTTGTGGGACTGGTTGCTGTGATAGCAGAGGGTCTATAGGTTTTCCACAAAGAATGAATAGTATTTCATCTCAGGATGGTCTCTGATTCTACTATCTGTCCTATCACTTTAACTTCTTTCTCCTTGGATTCTCTCTTAATTTTTCCACTCTCTACATTCATACACACATGTATTCTGCTATGCAGAAACATCTTTGTATCTTTTCACAGAACAGACCTGATATACCCACAATTTTCCATTTTTTTTAATGAGTCGGGGTCTCACTCTCGCTCAGGCAAGTCTCAAACTCCTGACGTCAAGCGATTCTCTCTCCTCAGCCTCCCACAGTGCTGGGACTATAGGCATGAGCCACCTGGCTCAGCTATACCCACAACTTTTCAAATATTGTGGTGAGTTGAGGATCCTAGTTGCAATTAAAATAAAACATTGTTGTCTAACTCCTTGACTCTCAAAACTTGCTAGAAACACAGGGAATATCCCACCCAAATCTGTTGAATCTATCATGTAACAAGATTCCTAGGTGATTTGAAGACACATTACGATTTTCGAGACACCAAAGCAGCACAGTTCCTTCAGCTGAGAAGGCAAGATGGTTCCCTCTTTTTTTCAGGCCTGAACATTATGTAGTTGGAACTGGGGGTGGGGGTGGACAGAACAGGAGTAAGTCAAGGAAAGTCACTCTTTTCCAGCTGTCCGGGATGCGGGTGGAAAGGCTGGGTGCCGCTAGCCACTGGGGCCCCACCCGGCAGGCAGCGCAGTTCTCTGGACAGAGCACTGTTTCGCCATCGGCTCCCACTGTGCTGCTACGACACATAAATATGTGAAAGAGAAACAAACACTTATTTTTTCTTTTTTTTAAATTTTATTTCTTATAGCATAACTATGTACATTAATGCAATCATGGGTACAGTGTGCTGTTTTCATATACATTTTGAAATACTCTCATCAAACTGGTTAACATAACCTTCATGTCATTCTCTTAGTCATTAAGTTAAGACATTCATACTCTGCTTTTAGAAAGATTCACCTGTACCCTTGTAAGATAAACCATATAGGTGACTCCACCAATTACCCTCCCTCCCCCCATCAATCTCCCTCACCTCCCCTCTCCCACCCCCTTCCCATATTCTAAGGCTATAATTAGGTTATGACATTCCTATAAAAGCTATGAATTAGTTTCAAAATAGGGCTGTGTACATTGGATACTTTTTCTTCCATTCTGAGATATTTTACTGAGAAGAACATTTTCTAATTCCATCCATA
>CAUYQV010143724.1:0-45908 GCA_963574575.1 Galagoides demidoff
CCAAACAACAATGATGGCTGCAACCAAAAAATGGCCGGGTGTTGTGGCAGGCGCCTGTGGTCCCAGCTACTTGGGAGGTGGAGGCAGGAGACTCGCTTGAGCCCGGGAGTTGGAAGTTGCTATGAGCTGTGATGCCATGACACTCTACCCAGGGGGATAGCTTGAGGCTCCGTCTCAAAAACAAACAAACAAACAAAAAAAAAAAAGTCTCACCAACTAGTTGAGAAATAAGCTAATCTACTAGTAAACTAATAGTATTAGAAATCTAACTTAAGTTACTATTTGCTTCAGGATAATTTTATAATAAATGGAAGACATGCCATTTTTCAATTTTATTTTTGTATTTGTTTTCTTAAAAACATATACTGTGAAGAAACATAGACTGTGAAGGATCTCTTGAGCAAGCTCAATAAATTAAGGTTACATTGGAAAAAATTATTTAAATCCCATTAAGTGGAATTAACCAAGCATACTGGCTTATGAACATTATTCTCCAGTTAAATACCAAGCTAACACTAAAGATCCCTTTAATTTATGACACAATTTTGTTATAAAGTTAAAATCAACTGAAAACCACATATTATATTTATAACAAGTGAATAAACAATACATACTGGATTCAGGAAAGCAGTAAACCTTAAGTGAGGTAGGGGTTTTCTGAATTTATTTACTTAGGTAGATAAAAGTTATGTCAGTATTCCTATTTTAGTATTGACCTTAGATGTTAAGCATAGTTGATATTTTTAAAACTAAATTACATATATTCGTAATTAATATGAATACGTGTTCATAATTTAAACACAGGTGTCTGTGTTTATGTATGTGCATATGCTTATTTTTACATATGCAGTGTGTCCATAAAGTTTGTACTATATACAGAGTGTCCATGAACTTTATGGACACCCTGTATATACATATATACACACACACATGTATATGGTGTGGGGGGAGAGATAGTTGGCTGGTAAAAAGAGCTAAAAAAGATAGAGCATTGTCAGAGGGATAGAGTGTGCTTATTTGGGGTCTACAAGTCAGTGCTTTATATAAGGTTATCATGCAAGACATCACCTATAAGCTAACACTTAAGCAGTGCCTGAAATTTGTAGAGAAACACTTTATAAAGTTGTCAAAAAGAAAAACACAAAAGCATAGACCACCTTACAGTGCACCTGCCCTGGTATGAAGGTATTCTTAGATTGTCAAAGAATAGCAAGTTGGCCTATGTGGTCTCCGTTGAATGATAATGGATATCACTACAGACCCAATAGTCACAAATAAAGAGGATGCATTGAACAATGACAATTAATTTAAGTCTTTTAATTTCTTTGAAAACACACCTTACACAATATTGATGCAAGAAAAAATAGGTCACAACTGTGTAAGAAACTGAATCAAGGTTTAATACACCATCCCACCCCCCAAAAAACAAACAAACAAACAAAAACTTTAGTCCCAGATGACTTCACTGGATAAATCTTTCAAATGGTTAGTTGTAAATGAATGTCAATCTGACACGAACGCTTCCAAATAATAAAAAATAATAGTAACTACAGGCTGTGTGTGGTAGCTCATGCCTCTAATCCTAATACTCTGGAGTTCAAGGTGGAAGGATCTCTTGAGCTTAGACGTTTGAGATCTGCCTGAGCAAAAGTAAGACACTGTCTCTCTTAAAAATAGAAAAATTAGCCAGGCATTGTGATGGACACTGGCAGTCTCAGCTATTTGGGAGGCTGAGACAAGAGCATCTTTTAAACCTACGAGTTTGAGGTTACTGTGACCTAAGATGACATCATGGCACTCTAGCCTGGGCAGCAGAGTAAGACTCTTCCTAAATAAATAAATAAATAAATATTTAATAACTACTCTTTCATCATTGGATGAGACCAGTCTTAGATTGTGTATAAAACATGACAATGACACTGCAAGAAGAGAAGGTGACAAACTAACATTTCTCATGAATATTGCCTCAAAATTCCTTAAAAATATATGTATTCTGAACATGTGTACTTACTTCTAAGAATGCATGCAGATTTAACACTCTAAATGTTTTCATTAACTCTAAAAATAAAGAGAAGAAATAACACAGTTACCTTTATAGGTAAAAAAGGTTTCATAAAATTTAGCATATGTTCATGATAAAAAAAAAAGAAAAAAAAAGAAATTAGTGAAATAGAGAAAAACCATTGAAACAAAAAAAATGCTCAGCAAACAAATTGAAATTTACTTAATAATGGACAATTATTTTATAAGTAAAGTTAGCATTTAAGATATCAGTAAAATATTAACATATGTGTTTGAAATTAGACACAAGAATATTCACAGCTTCTTGCTAATATTGTGCTTGTTAATCTAATCAGTCCAACAGGTATTGCAAAAATGTTTAAAGGAATATCAATGAAAAGTAAAGCTGTCAATATTTGGAGAATTTGCTGTACACAGAAAATGTACATATGTATATAAATTCATAACCAAGGTCATTTGATATAAGCTAGGATACCAAAATCAGCTGTGTTACATATACACATGCACATATATATATATATATGCATATATATATATACACACATATATATATATTCATGTATTTATACAGTAGCTATTTGAAAATAAGATTTAAAAATACCTTTATTAACACAATAAAGTCAAGGACCTATATATCTAATGAGGGAAAAATTTTTTTTCTGTATGAAAAATTATAAAACATTTTTAAAAAATGCTGATGAAGACTTAAATTAAAAAGGAGTATGGAAGGCATAATAATGTAAAAATATCCATTTTTCCCAAATTAATCCATATACATGTATATTATTAAATACATAAAACATCACTTTTGTTATAAAAATCGAGAAGTTTATTCTTAAATTTATTTAGAGGTATAGATATAAAAAATAGGTAATCTGAGTTTATAGAAAAGATACCTGGAGAACTTATCAAGAATTTTAAACTATAGTAATTTTAACAAAACATGTTATTCGGTGCAATGGAATACTAAGAGACCAATATAAGAAATTAAAAAGTTCAGCAACAAACTTATTCATGATCCAGTGCTAAGGGCTGGGATGTTTGTGTCCTCGCTTTGCGCTGAGACTTAATCCTCAGTGTTCCATTCTAGGAGGTGGGGCCTGGGAGATGGTTAGGCCATGAAGGCTGCACCTTCATGGGTGGCAATAGCACCTCATAAAGGGGCTAAGGGGGCGAATGCTCCCCTTCCTTTTCTGCTTGCCCTTCAGTCTCTTCTGCCATGTGAAGACATGGTGTTCACACTCTCATAAGACCCAACACAGTTCTGTCCCGGAAGCAGGCTCCAAGCCCTTAGCAAATTCAATCTGGGCAACACCTGGATCTTAGACTTTCAGCATCCAGAATGGTGAGAAATAAACGTCTGTTCTTTATAAATTCCTCAATCTCAAATATTTTGTTATAGAAGAACAAATGGAATAAGTCACGAAATCATCTTATTTATGGCATCGGTATAGTGACATGCGGGTAAAGGGTGGTCTTTATAATAAATGATATCTGGTCACTTCCACGTCCATCTAATCAAAAATATATTTATATTTGTATAAATTTAAGGGCTACCATTTCAGTGTTGTTACATGGATATATGATGCGGTGGTGAAATCTAGGCTTGTAGTGTACCCATCACCCAAATGGTACACATGGTTCCCACTGAGTGATTTCTCCCCCCTCACCACCGCCCCACCCTTCTGGGCTTCACTGTCTGTTATTCACACTCCATGTACATGTGTGTGCACATTATTTAGTGCCTACTTAAGAGTGAGGATATTTGATTTTCTGACTTATACCAGTTTATAACATTCACAAATTATTTTAATACAAAATGTATATTAATATAAGTATACATTTTATATCAAAAATGTATTTGTCTCATTTATTAAATTCAGTTTTGGCAGCATGAATGTTCTTGTTTTACACAATGCTATAGGAAAAAAATTCATTTTTTATTCTCTACGTTAGTTTGGATATGAAGAAAAATATGTTGTCCTTTATGACTGTAAAACAATTATAAATAAAGCCTGTGAGCCTCCTCAGAGTCCTAACATTTTCTTTGTAGATATTTTTAACTGACTATTTCATATCTTCAATGGTTGCACCACTAACATGTTTTCCTATTTCTCTTTAAATCATTTGATGGTTTATGTTTTTAAGAATTTCCTTCTGGCTCAGCGCCTATAGCTCAGCAGCTAGGGCGCCAGCCTCATACACTAGAGCTGGCAGGTTCAAATCCAGTCCCGGTCTGCCAAACAACAATGACGACTACAACCAAAAAATAGCTGGGCATTGTGGTGGGCACCTGTAGTCCCAGCTACTTGGGAGGCTGAGGCAAGACAATTACTTAAGCCCAAGACTTTGAGATTGCTCTGAGCTGTGACACCACAGCACTCTACCCAGGGTAACAGCTTGAGACTCTGTCTCAAAAAAAATAAAAAATAAAAAATAAATTGCTCCTTCTGATCTAAAGTTTCAAATATAATGGCTTGAAGTTTTTGTTTTTGTTTTTGTTTTTGAGACGGAGCCTCAAGCTATCCCCCTGGGTAGAGTGGCATGGCATCACAGCTCATAGCAACTTTCAACTCCTGGGCTCAAGCGAGTCTCCTGCCTCTGCCTTCCAAGTAGCTGGGACCACAGGCGCCCACCACAATGCCTGGCCATTTTTTTTTTTTTTTTTTTTTGGTTGCAGCCATCATTGTTGTTTGGTGCGCCCGGGCTGGGGATTCAAACCCTCCACCTTAGATGTATGTGGCTGGCACCTTAGCAGATTGAGCCACAGGCGCCGAGCCGGCTTGAAGTTTTTAATAATAATCCACTTTAACTTTTTGATGACTATGTTTTCTCTAGTGATATCCTATTTTATTCCTGCAATTTTGCAAATGTACCTTCTCTTTCTCTTTGTTCTTATTTTAATACTGTTTTAGATGAGTGTTTGTTAAGATCTCCTCCTGTGTTTGTAGATTTGTTACTTTTTCTGGTAGTCATGACTCCCTAATATATTTTTAAACCGTATTATTCAGTGTTTACATATTTAGAATGGTATATTGGGGAAGACTTAAACATTTTATAATTATGTTAATTCTGCGTTCTCTATTTAAAAGTTATATTAACTGTAGATTATATTTAGAAGCTTAATTCTGAAATTCTGATGTTTTTGTTGCTGCTAATTCTAATTCTGACTCATGGTGGTTTATTTTTATTGTAAAGTTAGTCATGTTAGAGTTTGAATTTATTTTAATATGGAAATCAAAGCTTTCCTTGAGGTTTTATCGTCTTTTCCTCCTCAACAAGTTTGGGTTTCTTTCTTCCTATGACCTCCTGGATATCACAGTTCAGAGTAATATTTCATGTGAATTCAGTATGATGGGGTTATAGATTCAAACCCCAAACATATGAGGGCAAGTCTGTAGTTACAATTACCAAGGGAGCCGTTTTTATCTCTACTCAAAACAAGAATAAGATAATCTACTTTGTCCACATTTGCTAGAACCTTTTTAAGGAACACACAGCCTTTTTAGGACAATGACCTCACTCAGAAGACAAGACTAACATTCCATTCTCCCACTAGCTCAAGGCTTCGTTTCTTATAATTACAAGAGTATGGGGAAAAGTTTTCCCTGGGACAGTACACTAGACAACCCCACTCCAAAACTACCAGGTTTTAACTCTTTGAACTGTTACTGTTTCAATTTTCCTCCTTGTTACTGGCTTCTGAGCTCTCTCCCTTTTAAGAATACAGCCACGGGATGAAAAGAACCACCAAATTTATTCAGCAATCCTAGATGTTTTGCAAAGGAGACTTTTAGATTACTTATTTTGCAAATCTGATAACTATAGAGGACCCCATAACAAAAGACACATTAACAAGAGAGAAGCAGACGTGATATAGGCAACTTCATAAGGGAATGAAGACACAAAGAACAGGCAAACTTGAATATTGTCATTCTTAGGTTTGGCCACTAGTGAGCAGTCATGGAGAAATACTATGGAGGACAAAAGGATCTGATCTAATAGTCATGAACTGGAGGAAATTTAGGAGGGCCTACTTGATCAGATTCTCCTTGATGTCTCTGTATCTTTGGCTCCTTTCCCCCAGGCATACAGACATGAGGATCTTATGACTTGCTTCAAGGGAAAAAGTCAAGAGATAAAGAGAGAGTGACCTTTCTATGATTTTTAACCTATTTCATGGGAGAAAGAGGCAAGGTGACAGTGGCCTTCCTCATTCTACTATTTTCTCAAATATAGGATGCCATGTTTCATGATAGCAGTCCTGAACCCCATTTACTGTACATTATATTAGTTCTTGTTCTCACAGTTTAACTCCGAGGCATAACTAGCATGCAATTGAATGTGTAGAGGTCTTAATAGACATTATCCTCCTGGTGTGAGTTATGTAATTCTATGCTTTTCACAAATTTTCATTTTACTGTTGCTTTTTTCTTTTCTAAAGTAGATTGTATAACTAGTAGTCAAAATTTATGGATATTGTGCAATTTTAACTGGCAACAGGCGTGAGATAATTGAGTTTGATCTTAGATGGTCATCAGATAATATAATGTGAGATGTATGGAAAATGGGTTTTCAGGCATTTTCATCAGTAATCCTTAAAAGCTTTCTGGTGCTAATTAGTATTAGCAAAAGAAAATGGGTGAAACTTTTCATTATATAGTGAGCTTTGTAATATTTAAAATCACAGCATGAAAAAATAAACAATGGGACTTGATTAAAGTAAAAAAGCAGTTTCTGCACAGCCATCGACACAGTTAATAGAGTAAATAGACAAGCTACAGAATGATGAAGAATATTTTCATTCTACATACCCGAGAAAGAATTGATAACTATAATGTACAAAGAACTCAAGTCAATCATGAAGAAAAATTCAGCTGCATTAAAAATTGGGCAAAGGCCATGAAAAGAAACTTTTCAAATGCAGATAATCTAATGGCCAACAGACACATGAAAAAATGCTCAATATCTCTATTCATCCAAGAAATGCAAATCAAAACCCCAGTGAAAATATAACCCAACTCTAGGGATCATGGCTCATATCACATAGTCCCAAATAAATGGATCCGGTGAGGGTACGGACAGAAAAGAACACTTGTTAACTGTTGGTGGGATGACTGCAAATTCGGGCAACCTCTGCGGAAAGTACTATGGAAGCATCTGGAAGAACTAAAACTAGACCTACCTTTGGAGCCAGCGTTTCCACTACAGGGCATCTACCCCAAAGAAAAAAAGACATTTTATCAAAAAGCTACTAGCACTTGAAGGTTTATAGCACCACAATTCACAATTGTAAAGATATAGAAACAGCCCTCATGCCCATCAATACAGGAATGGGTTAATAAAATGTGGTAACTATACCATGTAATACTACTTAGCTCTAAAAGAAAATGGTGACCTAGTACCTTTTGTAACAACCTGGTTTGACCTGGAGACCATTCTATGTGAAGTATCACAAGAATGGAAAACCAAACACCACAGGTACTCAGGACTAAATTGGAGCTAGTCCATTAAGACCTAAGTACACTATCAAAGCAAAACTCAATGGAAATCCAGTAAAGGGGAGGGGGGAGGAAGGACAGGGTCAAGTCACGCCCAACAGGTACAATGCACATATTCTAGGTGAAGGGCACATCTTTAACATAAACTTAAAATTTACAAATGCAAATGGTGTAATCAAAATGTGTGTACATCTTTCATAGTCTAAAATAAAAAAATAAATTTAAAAATCAAATTTTATTAATTGTCAATCTAATTCAGTAAACTTTGTCCAAAAGCTGTAAGCAGTTAGTAGCAGGTAGGTCTGGGGATGCTTCTAATTTAAATATGCATGTATGCTAACTGGGTACTTTTTGTATTTGCTTGTAGTTTCAGGAGTTACTACTAGATTATCAGGTAGGCTGCCTACTATTTTCAGACTACAAGTTGAATAACTGGGTCCTACTAAAAGAGCAATAAATTTAGATATTCTTAGAGGCTGGAAGCAAGCTGATTATATTTTTTGATAGAGACATATTGCCCTATATTTATTTGGAATAATATTTTCAACAAAGTTCACATTTCTACCCTAAAATCCCTTCAGAAATATGAAACAAATTGATTCATGGTTTGTTAAAATTTTTATCTTAAACATCTTCCTTTCACATCATAAGCCATTTCAGAAACAATAATCTACCTATGGTTAACAAAAGGAGCAAAATATGGCCTGGATTACAAAAATTGTATAAATACTGTAGGCCATGCATAACATCAGTGGTTATCAAAGGGAAAAGATTTAACTTTAAAATAAATGTACTGATATTCAGACCACAAAATAATACAATTCAATTTAACTAACTCATGAAAACAAGAGGTGATTCTATGCTATATAAAGGTATAATAGACTACTCACTTAAATCAAAACTAGGGGAAAGAGGATTCAAATATACAAACCAGTGAAAACAGTAAGATTAAAGTCCTGAAATGACACAAAATAAAATTCATGTTAAAATATTGACTGTAACAAGATAATTCTCAAATTCGATACAGCAGTTATTAACATGCCACATGAATAAAATAAGGATCACATTAAAAAGATGAAATTACAAGGCAGCCCCATTTGTTAAAAACAGCAAAAAGATAAACTTTTCAGTATTGAATGAGATGTATGCAAAAGCTATAGGATGATAACTCAAAAATCCTAACAGCTATGAACTTATACTCGAAAAAAGTCCCCCAAATGTACCCCTTATTCTTTTTTATTTGGTTGTTGCAGTTTGACCAGGCCCGGGTTCGAGCCTGCCACCCTCAGTATATGGAGCCGGTGCCCTACTCACTGAGCCACAGGCGCCTTATTCTTGACTGGGACAAATATTTTAAAAAAGGGAATACGTTTTTCCAGTTTAATTTGTAAATCTAACATTATTCTAAAATAATCCAGCAATTTATTGTACTAGAGCCAAACTAGTTGATACTTAAATTAACATTTAGAAAAGAAACTCACAAAAATACTTAAATTCTAATACAGAAGAATTCTAAAGGGAGATCCAGTGTTATTAATATCAAATCATACACAAGAGCTGCTATAATTAAAACAATGGTGTGCAAATAAATATATCAGTAGATAAAAAAAATCAATAGAATAGAATTGAAAATCCCCAGTTATTCCAAGTCAGTAAGGTATGATGAATGTGGTATTGTCTATCAATAGGCAAGAATAGAATTTTTTAAAAATAGGCTCAGGAAATGGAAAGCTGTGTGGGAAAAATAGATAAAAATAGATTTTTATATGGATCACAAATTT
Source organism: Galagoides demidoff (assembly GCA_963574575.1). Taxonomy (NCBI): domain Eukaryota; kingdom Metazoa; phylum Chordata; class Mammalia; order Primates; family Galagidae; genus Galagoides; species Galagoides demidoff. The sequence continues at coordinate 9,305 of CAUYQV010143724.1, forward strand.
CCATATGGATCAGAAATCTAGATGTTCAAAATAAAAACATACAGATACTAAAGAAAGCTAGGGTTATTTACTCTACAAATCCAGTATAGTGAGAGGCTTATACATATAATTAGCAACCAGGTATAACACGAAATTGTTACACTTAGCTTGATTAAAAGAAAAATAAATAATTAAAATATTTGCATAGTGAAAAAACATACATGTATATTCGCGAGAATCAGCTTATAACTGATACTACAAAAACAGGGCCAGTATCCCTAATAAAAAACAATCTTTAAAACAAACAAAAAGTACAAAGTAAAAGTCTTAAGGAAAATGGACATGAAAAAGACATGGAGAGTCAATTTGTAAAAAAATTCTGTAATTGGCGGTGCCTGTGGCTAAAAGGAGTAGGGTGCCAACCCCATATGCTGGAGGTGGCAAGTTCAAACCCAGCCCCGGCCAAAAAAAAAAAAAATTATATAAAAATAGCGCTGAAAAAATATTCACCTTTACCCACAATAGGAGACTTTGAAATTCAAATTTTATGTAAGATAATTTAATATCTAAGAAATTGTAAAATTACACGGGTATGAATTTGTTAATTGAGGGATATCCTTTCTAAGTATTCAGTCCTAGACTATGCTTTCAATCACTCTAAAGTGTGTTTTCATAAAGTTATCTATTGCAATTGACATTTTTAATGGAAAAATGTTGAAAATAACCTAAATGCCCATAAATAAGAAATTCTTTGAAAAAATGTTCAGTTCTCTTCAGTGCTATGCATCTGTAGAAAGAGGAAGGTCACAGTGAGGTGATATGGACAGATTTTCTGGATTAAATGTTACATTAAAAAGTCCATCTGAGTACAGTACAGTGTATATATATACATACATATATTTATGTACACATATAGCGTATATTATTTTTTGTTAAGATTAAGGGAAATAAAAAAATATAGACACAAGATACAATCTTATCAAAAAGATATGAGAGAGGGGCAACACCAGTGCCTCAAATGAGTAGGGCGCTGGCCCCATACGCCAGAGGTGGTGGGTTCAAATTCAGGCCCCAGCTAAAAATTGCAAAAAAAAAAAAAAAAAAAAAAATACAAGAGAGATAAAGAAGAAACTAATGAATTTACTTATGGGCATGGGTAAGGGAAATTCGAGTATAAAAGACAACAAAAATTGACATGCACTGTTTTTCTTTTCTTTCTTTCTTTCTTTTTTTTTTTTTGGTAGGGACGTGATCTCTCTGTGTTACTCACTCAGGCTAGTCTCCACCTTCTGGGACCAAGTGATCCCCCTGCCTCCTCAGCCTCCCAAAGTGTTGAGATTACAGGCTTGAGCCAATTTTGACTTTTGAAAACATACTGATGTTCTATGTACTAAAAAAAAAAGGATTATGTCAACAAATATGGGGAAGAAGAACTAAAATTGGGATCGACTAAACAAAAATATACTTTGAATGCTTAATATAACCACACCAAGGGGAAAAAGTGATCAAAAAAGCCTCTTTGAAACAGTATTTTCATCGCATATGGACATTCAAAAATAAAAATAACTGCAAACTTATCTGTAACTAATTAAGGGTGTTTCTGTTTTGAATAGATGTTGATGTGGTCATTCTGAAACTATTCTGCTTTATAGGATTAAGCAAATGAGTAAATTTGAGGACATATTGGGAATCAGAGTTTTCATTGTTGGAGAAAGGAGGCACAACATGGAATTTGGAAAAATAAAGAAAAACTTTTGCATTGGGTTAAAATTAGAAATATTCTCATATATTGGGCTGAAAAAGTATTTAGTGTTTCTCCTCTTTGGTCTCTGAAAGGAGACAGAAACAATGATATTTAAGTAATTATAACCACAACCACGACAGAGATATTGGTTTATAAATCCAGTATTATCCGACGGTAAGATAAACTTAAGTTTTCTTGTTCTGTTTAGATAAATTTGCAATTCCAAGGCTGAGACAAGAAAGACACAACATGACCCTCAAAAATCTTGAATCAGAAAGTTAGGGAAATGCTAATAAAAAGATGGGTTTATGTAAAACAAATATGATAGCAGGGTTGACGGGGCTCCTACTGTCTAATCTGGCACTATTTGACCATCAAAACCATAGTAACAGATTGTAACTCATTGAATAAGTTACTGATCTCACAATCCACACTTATAAATATAGCTACATTGGTGATACGACATAGAGATAGATGGATAGATGACAGGTGAATAAATAGATAAAAATAGACATTAAAGTTCTTTCTAAACAATAGAATGAACATTTATTAATGTAGAAGAAATAATAGATTTAGAAGTTACCATTTCCCCCCCCCAAAAAAAAAAATAGAAGTTACTATTTTCAAACGTCACAGTAATAATGGATGTAGGCAAAATTCATCAGTGGAGACAAATGATTACTGGGTGAATGAATAGAACGCTAATGAGTCTCAAAACATGTCTCCACATATTACTTAGGGGAAAAACATGCTCACTTCATCAGAAAAATCTGGTGGAACCAACAGAACCACGTGACCAAACTCCACTCACACTAATGAACTAATACTACTAATTGTCCTACCAAAAATACTTATTCTGCAGAGAAGTATGAGAAAATAATAGGCTACCCAAATTGAGGTTCATGTCACAAACAAGTCTTCTGGTGCAGTCTTCAATGTGCAGTTATCATGGAAGGGAAATATGGGCTGAGGAACTTTTGGAAGTTAAAGGCAAATCACAGACTGAAGTTTGTGATAGAGATAGGATCAGGGACACCGGCGGATACCACTTGGCGCGATCTATTCTTCAGAATTCACAGAATTTTCAGGTGGACTTAGTATTCAATAAGACTGTGTTAGTTTTAAATGCCCCTAAGTTAATCATTCCACTGCCTCTATAAACAAATGTCCTTGGTGTTAAAGTATTTATGCCAAAGCATTTAGGGATAAAGGAGCATAATGACCACGTGTCTCAGCCTGGATTTTGACATCATCATCGCAGTTTTCTGGCACCTCTCCTGCGAATTTGAAGTTATTGTAAATAATAGCTGAAAGAAAGATGTAAGCTGAAAATCAGAACACCAGAGTGAGATTTTTCTGCTCACTATTAGTGCTGAGCAGACCAATACCCATCACCTCTTCTGGACTGAATACTTTTTATTTCTTGGAGGGAATAGCAGACAATTTTAAAAAGTAGTTTTCTTCCAAACTGTTGCCTAGCCTATGCTAAAAATTATAAGTGAAGCTGGAAAAAAACATGTTAATTCTAAATCAGATTAATTTAATATGAATTGATACATTTTATGCTCTTGCTAAAATTACAGTTTCATTTGAGACTTATTTGCCTCTAGACTGTGTTTAAATGACACTTTCATGCTACATTTTAGATAAAATACTGTCGAAATTATAATGTCTACGATCCCAGAGTCAATATTAATAAAGTTTTCTCATACCAGCAAGGCACATTTTTAACATTAAAGATTCATTGAGCACCTCTTTGAGCAATTGTAGTCTATAGTTTTCAACAGAAAACTTAATGAGTTCGCAGTGTGGTCAGTGGGTGATTCTTCTGATCAGTGAATAATGATTAAGTACATTAATAATATATGTAGAAAATCAAAATAAAGATGAAAAGCTTCCTCATCATGTATAAAGCCCACATTTAATGTATATTGAATAAATTCTGATGGTTCCTGCATGAGGAAAGTATTTATGTCTCCTACAAACAAAATTCTACTGCCCAAATTACATTGGGTACGAGGCAAGAAGCGTGTAACATAATTAAATCCAATGCTTGCCATTTTTTATCAGGATTACGGTTAAAAACACAATCAGGATAGTACTATAGACATGAAAAACTATGGGATAATAAGCAGAAAAACTAATTATCACTTTCTGCTTCCAGTGCACTTGAACCGTGAACTTGAATGGGCTGAATGAGTCGAGTACAGAACAGGGAGTTGTCTTGCTTTTGTGCTTTGGGCAAACTGGATGGTACCACAATTCTTTAGACGCCCAGATGTCAGCCCTAGATGTAAGCACAGATCACGCCGGCTGGGCCACCATCGGGAAGACTGCTAAATTATTGGCAAGAAATGGATGAAACCATATGCTGGCTCTTCTGGGGTTCCAGAAATAGGAATGATCTCCTAGCCGGGGCTGCTTGCTAGAATCAGAACCACTGGAACTCAACAAAACAGGTGCGCTTATGCTCAGCTATCTCTTACATACGAGTCAATACAGATTGACAGCCAAGGCCCTGCTCACTAATTTTCCTTTCGAGTATCTGATCCTTAGAATCTGCACAAATGATTCTCTGGTATCAGTTTACTGGAATCAGATCCACTAATTTACTTATTAAAGTTCAGTTTCCTGATTCTCTTCCCCAACTATGGAATGAAACTATTCCTGATGAGTTTCTAAAATATGTGGTTCTCTAAAACTCTCCAGGTGACACACGCATCCTAAAATTTGGAAACCAAGGCATTCTCCTGCATAAAGAACTATTCTTTCCTTGAGAGCTCTTTTAGCAAAATTTCTGGGAGAAACTAAACCCTTTAATTTAAAACCGTACATGGGTATACATGCAGTATACACCTCCTCACAAACAAATTGCCACCTGTTTTCTGCATGAAAAGAAAAAATAAAACAGCAAAACGTCAATAGAGATTATACGTTTAAAGAATAAGAGCTCAAAAGCAAGAACATGTCTGTTTACCGGAGTATCTCATTACGAGAAGTTTCTAACTACAAAGAGATGGAAATGAAAGTGGCATTTTATCACTAATTGTGTATGCCAGTAGTAGCTTAAGAAAAATATATTATTTCATTAAGTTGCTTACCCTCAGGTTACCTTTTCCAACTCTCTTAATTGGCACTTACAGTATGCTAAACTAATTGTGAGGCACAATTAAAGACTCCAGATGTGACTGTGATTTAGCTTGATGAAGGAAATTGTGAGACATTGATGATCAATGCTAATTTCTTCCATTCTGCTCGAATCTTGGCAGTAGCGTGAAGGAATCCCACACAATGTTTTTGCACCACATTAATTATTTTTTCCTACTTTACTCAAATATGTCACACATTTGAAATTAATAGATTTCTTCAGATAACAACAAATAGAGGAAACTGCCAAATATGTACATGTATGTGATTTTTCTAAGCTAGAGACATACACTAGAACAAATTACCAGTGGGAACGGATTCATCTTTTTATAACCTGGTAACCACGCACACTATAATACTCTTAATATTTTCGATGTTAAATAATGTTCTTAATCCTTGAAGTCAACAATAAATATCTTCCTGAACAACATTTCATATTAAGGGTTCTTAATCTAATTTTTTTTTTCTTACAAGAACATTGGGCATCAGATACAGAGCAGAATAACCCAATGGGGGAGGAGACATATAACGGAGAGCATACAGGCTTAGAAAGATTTGAGTCAAATTTGGCTTTGTCACTTACTAACCCTGACATCAGTGGGAACAGGTATCTACAGTCTTTCTCGTTTTTAATCTATAAATAAAAACTTTAGTGCCTCTCATACACTGGGTTTGTGATGATGAAAATGGGCAACGTACAAACAGTCCTTCTGATGAAGATAGCTAATAACAGTAAAATAGAAATATATTAAATTTGAATTAATTTATAGAAAAATCAGAGACCCAGAAAGGAAGAAAATAATAACTTCAGAATGACTATGCTGTAATAACACATAATAAGAGAGGTTAAGAAATCAGAGGGAGTACAAATCCATGTGAGAAAAAGTTACTAATATTCTTAAGAAATTAATAACTTAAAATCTCTAGTATTATGTTTGTTTTTACTATGATATCTAGAAATCTCTCAAAAACTCTTGCTATAAAAAGTTTCTTTGGTGATAAAGGCTATAAATACCTTAGCAATGAATGGGGAGATAGCTAGATTCAAGAGTTCTGATGATCCTGGTAACACATTAGCAGGAAAGCAATTTTCTATTGAAAATAAATCATAAAATAATGTCCTATGCCTTGCTCCATGGCAATGCAGAATGAGAGCTACCAAGAGCTTATGGAGAATTTTAAATGAGATATTTAAAACAGAGGGAATGGGATTCCAACTTCCAATGAAGGATTCAGGATATTTAAAAATGTGATTATTCCTATGTTTATTTCTTAGTCTATTACAGTGCTATCTGCAATGTTGGAATAGGATTCCACATAGTCCTTCAGGAATGTAGGCAGATGAAGCCTCTGCCATCTTTTAAAGATGACTTCCAAGGTTTACTTGTCAGCAGATGTTGATGTTACCCTGTCTACAATCTCTGGAATTCACCAATATGTTAACGGTACCTTTCAGCCTGGTTTCCACCACCAGCATCTATAGCACTGGCTGAGAACTTAACAGCAGGTTAGAAGTGCTGCCCAGTAATCCGTGTCTTTAGTGACAGCACTCAAGTAAAGGCTTCCATGAGCAGGTGGATCAGTGCCTCATTTCTCTGGCCTCATCAGTGGGACCATTGGAGACCCACATTCTACACTGACCCTTTAATTCCATGGCAGTGTTAACCGAGTAACTTTCAATGTTAATTATGTCAATAACATGTCCTTTATTGTCTGTATTCCTTTCCTGATTCTGTAAGCATGGGTAAAAAATTAAGAAAGGCTACATGTTCAATCATTAATATGGATTACTAGATGGAAAATGAGGCTTATGTGGAATTAGGGGATCTTTGGGGAAATTTCTTCCAGATAAAATAACTGGGAAAGGTCCCGAAAGCAAGCATGTATATGATGACAAACATATATAGGAAGGAATTAACTAAACTATCATTTAAAATCACTCAGATAAATCTAAAATATAATACCGTGAAATCAGTGCATGAAGCAAATGTTATCTACATGTATAGAAGTTAATCGTGTTATGATCATATCTTTGTAAGAACGTAAACATACACACAGGAAAACACAGCTGATTACAACATATAAAACCAGATGGTCTTGACGCTCTAATATTAGCACTTAACACACATAAGATCTCTTAGAGAGACTATTTTTATAATCAATCTAGAAGAATTCAGGCCAAATTAACTGCTTTTTAGACTTCTCCAGATGATGTCTGTGTGGGCAGGCCTAGACCAAGAAGTCAGGTAATTTTCAAGTAAAAGTAGAAGCAGAAACAGAGATCTCAGGAACTTTGAAGGCATATGTTTGTACATTGTTGACAAAAAGGATAAGAAAGACATTGGTAGGTAGACGATTCTATTAAAAGCATCTGTGTTTCTTGCCAAGGCTTCAAAAAGAAAAACAAAAGCATAAAAGAATCTTAATAATCAAGCAGACAAGATGAATGGCTTCTTGAATATCAGTCAGCCTCTGTCTAAGCCATCCTTCTGGCCTGATGGGCTTAGGAATAATGCCATTATCGGGGTAGAGATGGAGGTGATATGGGCTCAGTAACATGAACTTCCACTCACCAAAAATTACCTGTTTACAGCCTGTTAAGTGCCAAGCCTGCCCACAGCAGAGACTGAAACTGATCAATGTTTCACTATTTTCTGAGAGGAAAATATTACTTTAACCTCCGTTGTTTATGTTTCTTTTTCCCCTCAAGAAAAGGACCTTCTGGGTGAGCTCCAAGTGTCTCAGCACAGCTGTCCTAATTAATGAATGATGACAGAGAATATTGCCTGGCCGTCTGACCTGTCCTGTGGGGTCCTCCAGGCTAACCTCCAAGGTGGTGGATAGGTCTGGGGAGTGCAAATCAGCCATGCCCTGTGTGATCGAACTGGACACTAGGATGACCTACAGAGGTCTTCTCTTTGTCATCCGTTAATGTCACAGAACCACCTGCTGAGAGGCTCCCGTGGTAAACTCGGTCCTGGACTCCTGGACGGAGTAAGGTGTAGGGACGACTTTGCAGCTGCCTGAGGTTGCCTGATCTCCACACACTCATCACTCCAGTCCTCCTGGGCTCCATCCCCACCTAAGTCCAGCTCCCAGTCCTCCCCTGGGGTATGTGTTTGACCTGCTAGCCTGCATCTCTGTGGAACGCCAGTGGGCAGGAGTTCCCAGAATATACACTTCTGTTCCACTACAGGTCCTCAAAAAAGAGGCGTGGGCCTCTATCTGTGGGCACCTGTCCTCTGCGGGAGCATGTACGTGCCAGAGAGAAGCTGCGCTTGGGAACCTCCCCACTCAGTCTGCACCCCCTTTTGTAATGAGTGAGGAAGGAAGGGGCTGCCACACCCAGGCGGCTGGTGCGCCTGAGCGCAAGGCGTTCACCTGCCTTGGAACCAGGACTAGGCTCTTTTGTCTCTGAATTCTATAATCAATCTAGAAGACCTACAGGATCCTTATCCAATATTGCTGGTCTCCGGCTTCTGCAGGAGGGAAGAGCACACGCCGAGACCCCAGTTTCTCAGCACCCCACCCTACTGCCCTCTTAAATGTGTCTTAATGGGCTTCCTTGCCCCCGAGTCCAGCTCCCAAACTTCTCCCCTGTGTCCCCGGCACTGAGTGAGACTGGATTACCTCAGCCACCCAGGAGAGGCCAGACGCCAGGGAGCTCGCAGCTTGTGCCTCTGTCCCACCACCTATCCTGGGGGGCGAGGGGGGTTATGAGCCCCTCTCTCTGTGGAGACCTCAGCTGGAGGGGCGCACCTTCCAGAGAGACGCGGCCTTTCAGCTCAGAACCCCTCTCTGGGCTGTAATGGTAGCAAAGCGGCTGCAGCTTCCTGGAGGCGCAAAGACGGAGGGGTCCCTCCCCACCTACAAGTCCACTGAGCGTCAAGCCTCTGGATTTCACCCCCCTGATGCCTTGTCTCCTTTTTCTTCTCCCTTCTCACCTCTGCAAAGTTTCTCAGGGGGGTCCCCAGCCGTCGCGGAGGTCTGTCTCTGGGATCCAACCTGAAGTGCACCTCTTCTCCCCTCTCCCCTACCCGGGACCCCACCTTCGGCCAAGAGGGCATAGCAAGCGATACTGCTGGTCTGAGATCACTTTAAAATCCTCTCAGTAAGCCTGTGAATTGAATGAGTAGATGTGTTTGGATTGGAATAGGGTAGGAATTGGAACATGACCTTGGCTGGAGTATAACTTTGTAAGTAAACTTAGGCTCTTGTATGTATCAATTCGGTTTCAATGTCTTGACATCTCCTATTTACATGAGAAAATGTGATTTCTCTACAGAATTTCTCATTGAGGACTACGTCTTTGGTTCTAAATAGGCCCTGTGTCGTATGGCCTTGAGGTACGCTATCCAGGTACGACTGAATACAGCAAAGTGTACACTGGTCCCTTTGGCAATAATGTAGCTACATACACGTGATAAATGTACCCTTAGGAAGTATATGTAGAGTTATGAGTGTGAATAATTTATTTCATGTAAGTTATTCTGTTCAGTTATTATTAATAAGCATATGAATTCAAAATACTAGTATTGGCTATAACAATGACATTAATTTACGTGTATTCATTTGTTCTCTTCAGAACCCTTAAAATACTAGGAAAAATAATCAGAACTGTAGCTTTCTGTATCACTCTACTTTGATGATATAACAAATAAAAAACCACGTTATCTAATAATTTGAGAAGGAAAACACATTACCTTCTTAAATTGGGACAGATACTATCTTTTTTTTTACCCCATTTGATGTGTTCATATTTTTTAATCTCTTTAGTAAAATTAGTAAGTCAAGTAAGCCACTTTTGACATCAATAATGGGTCACAAGATCAAACGTCTCAGCCCAGAACGCCAAATATTTACCAACTTCCTGGAATATGTATGAATTATGTGTACCTGTTGCTAACAAGAAGTTGAAATAGAAATATAAGTAGATTGTTTATTTGAAAAGAAATGGCATTGTATTTCACAGAAGTACAGACAAAAGCCTTCCAATTTCATTTGGCATATGATTTATTTATTTTTACAAATCTTCATCAAGATATAAACCACATGAGATTCGATTCACCCATTTATAGTGTAAAATTCAATGGTTTTTTCTATGTTCACGGATACAAATAACCATCCCCAACTTTAGAATGTTTTTATCATCTTAAAGAAAAAAAAAGGCTCATATCCTACAGCAACCATTTCTGTGTCCCCACATCCCCAGCCACCCCTAAATAATCACTAATCTACTTTCCATCTCTAAAATTCCCATGTTCTGGACATGTGATTTGACTGGACTTATATAAATGTGTGGGGTTCTGTGACCGGCTACCTTCACTTAGCATAATATTTTCAATGTCCATTTATGTCTCAGGATGCATCAGTATTTCATTCCTTTATCTGGCAAATAATATTCCATGATAGAGATAAACCACATTTCATGTATTCATTCATTCGTTGGTGAACATTTGGGCTGTTTCCATCTTCTGTCTGCTATCAATAAGGCTGGTATCAATGTCCCTGTGCAAGAGTTTATTTGATCTATCCTGATTCCAAAGCATCTTCATCATTTTAGTTTCCCATCAGCAAAGCATGAGGGCTATAATTTTCTACGTGCCTTTCAACACTGTTAATATTTGTCTTTCTAAATAGTAGACATCCTAACAGTCATAAGTGGTGTCTAATGTGGTTTTAATTTGCATTTCCCTCGTGACTAATGATGTCAAGCATCTTTTGATGTGTTATTGGACATTTGCATCTATTCTCTGGAGAAATCTCTATCACATCATTTCCCCATTTTTTAATTGGCTTAATGAGTTGAAATTTTCTTATTTCTTAATAGAGATACTTATAGTCATAAAATTTTCACTAAATACTGCTTTTGCTGCATCTCATAAGTTTCAATATGTTGTGTCCTTATTTCCATTTATCCTAAATGATTTTTTATCACTTTTTTTAATTTTTTCTTTGACTCATTAGTTATTTGGTATATTTAATCTTCTATATATAAATTGTATATTATGTAAACATGTTTGATTGGGTAAATACTTATGCCATACAATATAATATATACAATATATTGATGTTATATATTGTATATATAATGAATATTTATAATTATGTATGATTTCATGCAAAGCATTTAAAGTCAGTTAAGAGAAGAAAGGAGGCAAATATTTATTCTTATTCATTTATTTAATTGCATAATAATCTTTACCAGCGTGGATTTGAATTACCATCTGAGGTCACTTGCTCTCAGACTAAAAATCTTCCCATATGGTTTGATTTTACTTACACATATTTATAATTTTTCCAATTTTTTTCTTGCTCTTGATTTCTAATTTCACTCCATTGTAGTAAAAAATACTTTGTTCTATCTTTATCCTTTTAAATGTGTTGCTGCTTGTTGTCTGGCCTAGTATACAGTCTTTTCTGAAGATGTCCCATGAATGACTAAGAAGAAAATATATTTGGTTGGTATCTGGTGGAATATTCTATACCTGTCTGTTGGGTCTCCTTGGTTTATAGAATTTTCAACTCTTCTATTTCCTTGTTAACATCTGTCTAGTTCTAAGCATTATTGATAATAGAGTTTTGAATTTTTCATATATTATTGTTAAATTATCTATTTTCCCTTTATTTTTTCAGCCTTTGCTTCATGTTTTTTGTTCTTTGGTGGGGGGGTGATACTAGATGTGTCTCATGCTTGCATTTTCCTGACAGTTTGACCCTTTTATTTTATAAAACAATCTTCTTTATCAATCACAGCATTTCCTAAAGTCTCACCTTCTGGTATTAACAGTATGGCCATTCAATTTTCCTATGATTGTCATTTGAATATCCTTTCCATCTTTCTGTTTTACTTCCACTCTGAATTACATTATCTTTCATGTTGCTTACATTTGCCCTTTTACCCTTTGTTTTAAGTCTTGTTCCTCTGTTCTTCCTTTGTTACTTTATTTTTCATAAAGTAAATATGTTCTAGTGCAGAATTTAATCAATTTAATAATTATTAGCAGAATTTTTGAGATCGTTAGTTACTCTCAGGAAGTGTTTTTCAGCCTTTTTTTTTTTTTTTAATCTCATGGCACACTTGAACCTTTGCTTAGACTGCCATGGAAAACTTAAATTTCAATTAGGTTGATCAAAAAAAAGAGGCAAAGAATATGCTTATTCTACTTTGAACTTCTGTTGAAAATAATGAATGATCTTTGAAATTCTTCACAGCTACCTGAGATCCTCTCATGGCATACCAGTGTGCTGCAGCGCACCAGGTGAAAATCGCTACTAAAGGATTTACCATATACATAGCTCAACTTAGTCAAATCGAATGTGCAGTGCCTTAATTTCAGTGCTACATACAAAATATACTTTTAGAGTGCCATTTCTGTCATTGTGGTATTGTCTTTTACATACTACATTAAAGTGAAAACCCAATAAGACTTTGTTATAATTGTAGCTACTTTACTATCTGTAGTCATTTCTTTAGCCCAATATAGTCTGGTTCCTATGTGACTCTTTTGTGTTTTGATGGACAAATACATTACATAGGTAATATATGTCTATATGTTACTAGCCTGACATTAAATACACATAAATTATATATTATGTAAATATTTATACACTATAAATAATTATGTCATTCAATAAAATGTATACAATGTATTAAATGTTACATGTTGTATATAATGAATACATAGGCACAATTTTATACCAACCCATTAAAATAACTTTAAAATAACACAAAGTCTATTTATTCTTACTTACTTATCTAATTGCATAATAATCTTCACCAGTTTGAATTTGAATTATCATCTGAAGCCACTTGCCCTCAGCCTGTAAAATTTACTTTAGTTCTTTAAGGAGAATCTCTTGCAACAAATGCTCTCATTTCTTCTTCGCCTTGGTAAGTCATTAATCTTCCTTCATTTGTGAAATTAGGAATTCTAGATATAAGATTAGTTTTGGACACGTTTTGTTTTCTAAGCACTTTTTATACATTATCCAATTGTCTTCTGGCTTTCATTGTTTGGTGCTGAGAAGTCAGCTGTTGATCTTGCTGGAATTCTCTGTTGCTTTTAGCTCGGTGAATGTTTATAATGGCCACTATAAGTATTTTTCTGTTAAATTTGACACTGATCATTCACAGGCAGTATGTGTTGGTAGCTTTTTATTCAGCATATCAATCATATTTTTCTGTTTCTTTGCATGCTTTGAGTTTGGTAGTTGGCAAATGAACATCTTAGATAACACAGTGTAGCAATTCCAGCTACTGGTCTTCCATCCTCTCCAGGGATATTTTCTTGCTATCTGCTTGTATATTTGTATAGTAACAGGCTGAATTGTTCTAGTGAAGCACCCACACACACGAGTTTTGAGCTTCTGATTGTGTTCCTCTGGGAGGCACAGTTCAGGATATGCTCACAATCACCTAGGGATGGCAGAGCTTTAATAGGTCTCCTCTCCCCCCTTCCTCTGACAATGTCCAGCTGTCAAACTCCACTAATTGTTAGTTAATTGCACTCTTTTTCAACAATGTCCTTGGGAATGAATTGCTCTATAAACTAATCCAATCAAAACCTAGATCCTTTGATGGGTAACTACTTTCAAATAAACTTTGTTGAGACAGCCTCAGCAATAATTTAGGATGAGATGAGAGACACTGATGTCCTACTCTGCAGGAAGAGAACCAAGTGGGATCTGAGTAGAGAAGGAGTCCTCTGCTCTTGGCTGCATAGTCTAGAATGGTGTCTCTGTCACACTGAGCTGAAGGGTATTAGGAGATAAAGCGTGATCTTGGTTCAAATAATAATAAAAAAAAATTCTAACTTTCCTAAGGAATATTTATAGATTTTTTTTTGAATACATATTTCTTTGTTTTCTGTTTTCCCTAATGACTATTTCTATATGTTTAAAAATATTAAAAAATATATTTTGTTTAGTTTCACTTAGGAGAGCATCCACGGAGTACTTCTCCTGCTATATATAGAGTCACTCTCTCAATATTATTTAATTTTAATCCAGGAATTAATTGGCAGTCTCAACTGGCATCCATAATAATCAGTATATCAAATAAGAAACTCAAATTCTATCAAAGATTAGATTTTTATGCTATATTTTAAATAACTATTCCTAAAGGACTAGGAAAGTAATGAGATAAGGCCACCTTACCTATAGATTTCCAGACTATTTATTCTTTGGGTATGTTCTAATAAAAAAAAGCCTGCCCTGATTATAGAAATTGACATCTATGCCTGAGCTGAGGTGACCCTTTCCTCTCAGCCTCTTGGGTGGTTGGAATAATAGGTGCATGGCATCCCTCAGCTATGAAAGTCATACTTTTATTATTTTAAATTTCTCATGATTAAAGGTATGTTTAACATAGTTACTAAAAATCACTCAATGTAGTAAACATGTTTGCATATGGGGGGATGTGTATTGGATTCATTTGAATTGTTCTTACATATTTTCATTCTAATATTTTAAAAGTATCAGTGAACATAGTTGTTATGAAAACCTGAAATGTTTTGATCAAGATCAAGATATCATCCATCTAGTTTATCAAAAGAAGACAATTGCAATTCCCTTTTAAAAATTATAATGCACATTCCCATAGAATCTTGTCAAGTCAGAGAAGACTTGAATTATAATAAAAATCAGTTAAGTAAGAGTTGATAGTGCAGATTCTCCCAAGGGTTCATCCTGTCCCTGGCTGTATATATTAAAATTTAATTAAATCCATCTGGACCATAGAAAACTGTTGAAATAACTGTTATTTCTGATAAAAAAAAAAAAAGACCCCTCCCAGGTAACTGAAAAAATAGAAGAAACATATAACAATGTTTTATTGTTAACAAGGCACAGCCTATCTTTTCATAGTATGATTCAAAGCCATATCTTAGGGTCTAGAATATGTTTATTTTAAATTCTGTCTATTACACAATAAAAGAGTATCAAAAAGTTATATTTTTTCCTTTTCTGTTAATAAAATTTTCTGTTCTTTCATGAATTCCATGTATAGAAAAATATGCTGAAAGTTGGTGAAGGTCTTTCATTGACCATACACTATATCACATTTGTATGTATTATATAGGTCAAGAAAATATGAAGACTACCCCATTTTTAGCTATTAATTTGTATGAGAAGTTATTCATTCCTTTTTAACAAATATATGTGTGCTTCAATGCTGGGGCAAGAGAGGCAAAAAAAGAGAAGATAGAATTATTAGAATCTATTAATATTAATCCAACATTGAATTGACTTCTTTTTTAATAAAAATAATCTGGAAAATCAATATAAACTAAAGTTAGTTTCTTCTCAGACTACTAAAAAATAATTTTCCTCGTTGTTTTTAGTTGTTCCTAGGTTATACAACAAATAAGGACTATATTACACGTGTCCTTGTCTTCCTTATTTTTAAAAAATATTTTGTATAACATTTGTGATATGTATAATTCATTTTATGAGTTGTAACATTGCATTTATATTATATAACATAAATTATAAGTAAAATACATGTCACTTAATCATTTCGTAGTATTTGATTTTGTATGTTTTATGTGTGAATGTAAAATAATAAAAATGGATATTTTTCTAATATCAATAATATCAGATACATCTGAATACATATTTGGCAAGATAGACAAAACATAATTTTAGGTTAAGTTCATTTACCTTGCTTTTGCAACTCAGGCTGTTTCCACAGAAACAGCAGCTGGCACTCAGAAGCAGAATGTTTATAACTCTGATATTTCAGCTGTACTTGTCAGGAAGATGATGGAAATGTCATTTTTCAAAGAAGCACCTGCAGTTTTT
Source organism: Galagoides demidoff (assembly GCA_963574575.1). NCBI lineage: Eukaryota > Metazoa > Chordata > Mammalia > Primates > Galagidae > Galagoides > Galagoides demidoff. Next base: position 24,978 of record CAUYQV010143724.1, read on the forward strand.
TGGGTTCCAACAGGTTTGTGGAATATAACATTTTAGTTTCTGAAAAAGTTTTAGTTCACGTTGTTTCTGTATAAATCCTAACTATGCCTGCCTTTCAAAAAGGCTTAATTACTCTAGATCTATTTTAGAAAATGCCTTTTTAAGTATAATAATGGATTTGGGGTAACAGAATTATAATGATCTACAGGATTTTCAGAGTTCAATGAGGAAAATTATCATGATAATTTGCCTTAGGTCAGACATGTACTGGAGGAGATTCTTTTCAGAGCCACTCTTGGAGTGATGGCAGTATTTCTTTTCTACTTCATTTCCATTTGGCTATAAATTTGTGACTTGAGAAAGTTTCATTCCAAGGGCTAAATCACACCTCACTCGTGTGCTGGTCACAAACTATCCTACTGCTGGCCAACAGATACCAAAACTAGCTCACTTTTGGATGGCAGTGACCTGGCATGCGTGACACATTTCTGCCAGAGTTAGGCTTAAAAATGCTAATATTTTGCTGGTTCAAAAACCCAGTGATTAAGATAATCCTCATAATTTCCTCCCAGCAATGTATTTAGAAAATATGCCAATGGCTAAATTTTGTCAATGACAAATGGTAAAGTAAAAGAGAGACGACTTGGGGTAAATAAAGAGAAAGCTTCTCCACTTAACATTTCAAGATAGAAATTTCCAGATAAAGAAAACATGGTAGCCTTAAGGAAGTAAAACCATGCAGGTCAGAATAGCAATCCAGCATTAAAAAAAGACACACAGAGCTATATGCTCATTATCAAGACACATTTAGTCAAATCAGTGTGAAAGATTAATTCAACATCACTCATTATTCCACTATCAACTTTTTTTTGGTAAGCTCAATCCTTCCTTTAAATGCCAAGATTTCTAGAACAACAATATATAATTATAAGGATTTTATAAAGCACTGTCTTGCATTTGAATGAATGTGATTTCACCACTACAGATTTGTTTAACCCATAGTTTGGGTATGATTTCTATAAACTACCTTACCAGAAACAACTGTGGCAAGGTGAAGATGACAAAGCCAGTCCCCGCTCCAGAGTGCAAACGGTTTGTGCCACCTCCCGGAGCACAAGTAATATGGACCTTATTCGACAGTAAGGAAAGTGAAGTACAAAGCAGGAGAAACCACAGAGAGTCAACAAAGCAGCCTCTTCCAGCAACCCCACGGCCCTGACAGGTGGGTTTTATTACAGTCTGGTTATTTACTTATGCAAATGAAGACAAAGACCCAGGAGAAATGTAACATAGCTGTCACGTTGAAGATTTTTAGAATTTTTTAATTTATAATTTTATAAGTTTAATTTTGGAAATAGATATGTTTTAGAAAATAACAAAGGTTTGTGATTAATATTAAATTTCCGCCAAGGATTACACGCCCTTCACTTAGCCATCTCCATAACACACGTTTTTATTACTCTACTCTGTACGAAGAAGATAAGCACGGTTTTCAGGATAGTTAATCTTGACTCTTTCCAAACTCTAATTCAAGATCAATGAATGTATTTACTTTTCCTGAATGAGTTGGAGGAAAGATTCAGGGACAGAATCAACACTATTTGGATTTGAGGGAGGTCTGGCTGTGACATGGGTCACCAGATAGGTTGGACAGGGTTAATTCTGCTGATCTGGCTGGCTAGGAGGTGAGCCCTGATCTCTCCAGGTTGCTCATCTGTGTGTCTCCCGCAGCTGGGAGCTCTGTCAGGCCTTCCCAGATAAAGGATGGCTATTCTCCAGTCAAGGGCGCGTAATATCTGTGTTTCCCTGCCAGAACTTCAGAAAGCTTTCAAGTTCCATTTGTAGGTGAACTTTAGACACCTCAAGTTCAAACTTGGAAGACTCTGGACACATCCACATGAGATGCTGCATGTAGCAGCAGGAATATGCCTTTCTAGAAAGAACAAAGAAATTGAGAGAGAGAAGAGAAAAGAAGATAAAAATGAAGAAAGGAAGGAAGGAAGAGCGGAAGGAAGAGAGGGAAAAGGGAAGGAAAGAGAAGGGAAGAGAGAATTAACCTCAGTATAGCTCCCTCATCAGCCTGTTAAGGTAAAACCTTATTTAAGATCCAGGGTCTTCTCCTAAAGCACATTTTGTTTGTGTCATTCTTAATAAGATATGATAAAGTTAATGGCACTCACTTAATAATTCAGTTCTGGTCTTGTTATGATAAATAACATAATGGGTTCCTTGAATGCGGGTCTGCCAGAATTATGGAATTTGTTAATTAGAATAATCTTTCTATATAATCTAGGGTAAACACTAGCTCTATGCAGATTATTTCATGTGTAACTTCTCTCTTAGATAAAGATTTAGTCTGTTTGAACACTTCAAACATCAGAGAGTTTGCCTTCCCGAATAGTAATCTATTTAATTTGGGGAAGCTAATTGTTTGAAATATCTTCTATTATTTTCAGGGCTACTGGATCTCCCAGAATATCTTTTCACTTAATTCTAAAAATACATGTAAATTTTCAACTACAAGACTTGCATTGTATAACTTTATTTCCATATTTTTTTAAAGTAAATTATAAGGCAATTTTCAATCTTCATAATTCATATTAACCGTTTCCGCATTCTTTAATGATTTTTTAGAGCATTGAGATTCATTCCACTCATCTTAATGATAGATTAAGTCCTCATTGCAATTTATAGAAAATATGATTTTATATGTTTTTCACATTTTACAAATAAAGATGCAATTAGACCAAGGGAATCTTGAAAATGACACAGGATGTTTTGCTTTCCACACCTGGATAGCTACACAAGGGCTAATAGATATTAGGCAATAAATAAGTCTTTATGAAAAGACTATTTTTAAAATTAATTAGCAATACACAAAACCAAACACTAGATTCAAGCAGTTCCACCCAGAAAACAATACATTGTAACTCCCTTAATTGAATTCTAAAATTCTACTTTCCGAATATAAAATATTATTTCCCACATCTGTATATTTTTCTAAGTAAGCGTTATGTTGTGGGTTTATATTGATTATTTCTACATGCCATCAATTAAATTAATTAAACTTGGTTTCTTCCACACAGTTAGTGATGTTTTAAAAATAACACTCCTTTAATAAACGAAAGATAAAAATACAGCCGCACTTGTTAATACACAGGCTTTTTTCCTTTGTGATGGGAGGATTAGGTTGGAGCCAAGTGTTTCATGAGTTGTTACTACCCTACCAAAAGCTTATTCAATTTCATTGCTGCTACGATTCTCCTAAGTTCCCCAAAGCTCTGAATTATCTACCTGTAGACAGAAGTCACCAACAGACTCACTAACCAACATTACAGAGCTTGATACATTTTTATCATTATCCTTCACTAAGTACAGCATATTGTTACTAATTAAGAAGCCCTAGTTTGATACGTTTTGATGTATTTTGAACTATGGTCCAAGGATTTATGAAGAAAATAAGTATTTATTATTCAATACAAGTGGAAAGATTTTTATTAATAAAGATGTATTTAAAACTATACAATCTTTATCTGTGGTACAAAGCTGGCATTCCTGTAAGGAACAGATAGATTCAGGTAAAAATATAAGATCTTTTCCTCTCTTTAATCCACTATATATACTTTGAAGAGAAAAAAAGTAGATTTAGCCATCAATCACAAAAGGTTTTTAGCACCCTCTGGAGACAGTCACACATTCATCACCGTATGTAGATATATTTACCGTCATTTTTAACTAGAGGCGATACAACTGACCTAGATTTTTTTTAAGTTAATTATCTTAATCATATTCCGCTATTGGCTCTCTAGCCTAAGGAAATGAAATCAGTATGTAAAGGAGATAGCTGTTCCCCATGTTTATCCCAGCATTATTTGTAATATTGAAGATAAGTGTCCCTCATGTATACCCTGCCTGTTATTTGTGACAATATGGATAAACCTGGAGGAAATTATGCTAAGTGAAATAAACTGGGCACAGAAAGATGATTACCACCTGATCTCACATATATATGGAATCTAAAAGAGTTGAACTTGAGAAGTAGAGAGGAAGAATGCTGGTTACCAGGGACTAGGGGTAGGTAGAGTGTGGATATGTGGTGTTTCAATATCATCTAAGGAAATTAAAACAATTGAATGCGTTCTTGTAGCTTTTATTAAGTAAATACATGTACAAGAATCTATATTTTCAGGACTCTGCCAGTTACTCTGTTGTTAATCAAAGTATACATCTCTATGCATTTCATCTAACCTTGCATATGGCTTCTTTCATAAATGAAGTTAAATGGGAAGGCTGGACTGGATTTTACTATCTCTTGCCTTGCTGATACATTGTTAGAGATGCTGGTATCCATCAGTGAAAAGATGATGCCTAGATCAGACCCAAACCACCCTGCCTCTGCCTGTGATCCCGGGGCCTGGTCAGACCCAAACCACCCTGCCTCTGCCTGTGATCCCAGGACCTCATCAGACCCAAACCACCCTGCCTCTGCCTGTGATCCCGGGACCTCATCAGACCCAAACCACCCTGCCTCTACCGGGGCTGCCGGGGCCTGGTCAGACCCAAACCACCCTGCCTCTGCCTGGGCTGCCGGGGCCTGGAATCTTTCTATGCTCACTGCCTTTCCAGTAACTACCCAGAGCTAGCAGAAGCAAGCATCTTTTTTCCATCACCATCTGATAGTTTTTGGTATGTTCTCATGACAGAACCTAAAGGGAACCTTCTAGCAAAGGAGAACTTAAAACTGCCTTTGGAAGAACCCCAATCCCAGCAGTGTAAGTTAGGCGACAGGACAACTTGGGAGACAGTGATTACTCATGATTCAAATCAGCAGGAAAAGGGGACATCAACCAAAAAGTAACAGTTGAAAACCCACATAAATACTGCAATGCTCTTCCTTCTCACTGTATTCCAATATCCTTTTTTGTTGTTTACACATGTAAAAGTAAAACAAAAGTTAAAACTGTTAAAAGACAATCGGGACTCAACACTACAATGGTTTGAAAACTGGGAGGATTTCCTGGAAAAGTAACAAAGCAGCATCAACATGAGAAGAAAATACTGACATTTGAAAGCATTAAAATTCTGCTGCACAAAATGTATAATAAAAAATGAAAACACTATCTGGAAAATGGTACTTACAAAGCAAATAACTGCTCTAGTGCCCAAACTATATGATCTTCTACAAGTCAATATTGGACAACAATATGATAGTTTAAAGTAAAATTTGTAAAGATTTCTCTTTTTTTTTTTTTTGACTTAGAGTCTCACTATGTCACCTGGGTAGAGTGCTGTGCTGTCACAGCTCACAGCAACCTCAAACTTTGGGCTTAGGCAATTCTCTTTCCTCAGCCTCCCAAGTAGCTGGGAATACAGGCACCCACCACAATGCCCAGCTATTTTTTGTTGCAGTTGTCATTGTTTAGCTGGCCCAGGTAGGATTCAAACCCACCAGCTTTGGTGCCTGTGGCCTGCCCCGTCACCACATGTTACAGGCACCGAGCCAAGTGTGTAAAGATTTTACGAAGTAGAAAATCAGAAAGACCCATAAATGCAGAGTATTCAAAATAGCTAGCAATGTGAAAGCTATAATATCTACTGGTTACAATATCGTTTCATCAGTTTAACTTAAAATTAAATGTTTAACCTATTAGAGCACCTTGAAAACATGGAGAAAGGGAACTCTCATGTACTGACAATGAAAGTGGAAATTGTTGTAAAGAATAAAATAAAAGATTCATTCATACTTAAAGTTATAACTTGCACGTATTTTTGAGTATAATACCTAAGGAGCTATACTTTAAATTTTTAAATTATTAAGGAGGTGCAAGTTGTTTTGTTACATGGATGAGCTGCGTAATGCTGATGTCAGAGTGCTTAGCGTGTCAGGCAGCAACGTGGTTGACATTGCACTTGATGGGTGTGACATTTAATTGAAGGAAAAAATATTAAATAATAGTGTTAGGTTATATATAAAAATAGACAACATCCTCAACTGCAATGAAACAATAGATTTGGAGTTACTTTTACCTAAAGAATTTCTTCAGAAAAAAAAACTCCAAACAATAACCATTTATTCATCAAAACAAAATAAACTCCAAATAATAACCATTTAAATGTTAAAAAAGGAAAAACTATTAAAAAAAAAGAGAACCTAAGAAAAACTCTTAAATCATGAAAGGAATTTTTTGAAGCGTGACGTTTAGATAAGAGAAATTGAAAATATTATGGGAAATATCACTGAGAATTGATCTACATTATTTATATAAATAACTCAGACGACTGAATTAGAAACTGAGAAAAGGTCATTACACAGAAATTTCAAGCGGGTTATATTAATTACAAATAAACGCCTAGAAATGTCAATCCAATAACGAAAGAAATGGAAAAAAGCACCTCAATACCATTTTCAATCTGACAAATTAGCAAAGATCTTGAAAAATGATCTCAATGTTTAAATTAGAGATATATTAAATAAATTAAATGTGTATGCCTCTTAACTCCTATCTGATAGGAATATAGATTGGGACAGATTTTGTATTAATGTTGCATTTAGAAATGAAAGCCAAGAAGAAACCTACAAATGAGTACAGGATTTTAGTTACAGAGACCTCATCAGAATGCAAGAGAAAAAGTCTGGCAATTAGAAGCAATTTAAATGGTTACCCACAGGTGATGCTTCAGTAAACTCAGCAAATTGTATGTCATATTATTTAACAACACTCAGGAACAATTTTTTTAAAAGTAGATTGTTTTTTAAAACCCTAACATCTTAGGAGAACAACCCAAAACACGTTTTTAAAAGATATAAAACTTGATGCTTTACATATGAATTATATACAAAATAAAATTAAATAATTAAAAGTATGGCTGGGAATGGATGATAAATAGACACTTGTCAGTTAGACTACAGTTATATATTTTATTTTTATAATTATTAAATTCTCTCACATATATATGTTTTTTAATAAACTGCATATATCCTATTGAATAAAATAATAAAGGAGGGATTATTCATGGAAGTCTTTGGTGTGGTTTGAGAGCTAAATATGCAACAGAACAATACAACTCAATCTTGAGCTGTGAATAGCGAATTTATTCTTCAGAGGTAGCAATAAAATTTACTGAAAATTTTAATATTTCAACTTTGCTCCTGTAGCCATTTCACTGCCGTGCACATTATAACCCCCCGCATTTGTGGTTGCAGGGCCCCATGACCAGCCACTTGCTTGTATACTTTTAGACCCTGCCATGAGATATTCCTAAAGTATTGCCTACTATTGAACTCATTCAAAAACTTCTCCACTTCCAAGTAAATGAAATTTGAATTACTGTGTCTTGCACTGAAGGTCATTGTATAAAAGTATAATCTAGACTCAAATCTACTTCAACTGTTTCCATAGTTTTTACCTTCCTTCAGATTCTCTGAATTTAGCAAAACTGGTTAGATGTCTATTGTAGTCACTTTTAAACCTGTGTTGAATAATTGATCATCCCATTCTTTCATATTACAAGGCATAAATTCAGTGAGTTTCATTGATAAGAAATACCCTCACAGTCTCCCTGCCTCTACTCCCAACCCTCTTATTACACATTCATCTGAATTTCTTGGCAACATTTATGACTTCTGTATGGTACCATTCACATACTGCACCTGTGATCAGCCTAGGCTGAAGTAGACTCCTTTTCTCCGAGTCCCTACTTGCACCTAGTCCTTGTTCTCCTTAATTCACATCTCCTTATGTTATTTTTTATTTCTGTATGCTTCTTTCTACTGTATCTGATGAGATCTATGAAACAAGATAGTTACAGTCATTTTTATTTCTTCAAGCTTACATACAAACTACCAGATACATTAAAGGATGAGGCATTAAAACATGGATAGAGGACAAAGCCAGCTCTGCCAAACAAATTGAGGGCAGCAGGTTATGATGATTAGGCAACCTCTCAGATGAGCACGGTTGCCTTCTAGATTCTTTGGCATGATTTAATAGTCTATACATATGTAAAACAGGCAGATTGGAATTCACAAAAAGGTATATCTAATCACTGTCCTTCAACTATCTTCAATGTACACTTCTACTAATTACTGCTTTCTCGATGACTGTAGTAACAATACTAACACAAATAGCAGCAAACCAACGGGAAAAAGAAAGGGTATGTTAATTCATATTTAGACCATAGCTCAGCATCCCAAACTCACACAATACCTCCCCCCAAATTAATAATGGTCAACGATCCAAGGTGTTCAATCCTTCAGATGAAAACACTTCCCATGAGTGCGATACTGTATGAGAATAACCATGTCTGCTAGAAAATGAATCTAATCATAAGTACAATGAATGCACCAGGGGTATTCAGAGGAGAAGGCAGAAGCAGACATCATCAGAAAGTGTTAAGATAGGAGAGATTCAAAGAGAGACACTAGCAACTTCTATTTAGGAAATTTTTTCTTTTGGTTTGCTAACGTAAGGACTCACATCATTGTAGGTCTCTATCATGCATGACGATTTGAGATTTTAAAAAATCTTGGCATTTTAAATTATATATGTAATTGCCATAAATCAATACAACTAGACAGTTTCAAATATGTAAGGGGCTAATTTCATTTGAAGGCAGAGTAACCCCAGTGAAAATCTGAGCACAGAAAACAACGATGACTTGGGAACTTCGATTGTTGTATTACCAAAGTCACCAAGCCATTCCCTAAACAATGTTTGCAAATGAATTAAAGGGACATTTATGATCTCTACATATTGTAAAAATTTTCTAAAAATCAGCCATGCTTATTAGTGCATGAACTTCAGAGATCTTTGTAATATTACTAGACAAGTATGAAATAGTCATTAGAATATGTGAGAAGCAGAAAACCAGTAATATTTAAACATCGTAATTTAATGTGGATTATAAAGAATGCTACAGAATTAAGTCATTCATATACCAACCATTATTTTTAAAAAATTTTTCTTGGCAATACTTTCTCTGCATCTACTGAGGTGATCATATGGTATTTGCTTTTGCTTCTGATTATGTGGTGAATTATAATCATTAATTTACATATGTTGAACCATTCTTGCGTTTGGTCTGAAGTCCACTTGGTCATAGTGGATTGTTTTTGTGATGTGCTACTGTTTCAGTTTTCTAGTATTTTACCGGGGATTTTTGCATCTATCTATATTCATAGGTCATATTGGTCAGTAGTTTTCTTTTTTTGATGTATCTTTCACTGGCTTTGATTATCAAAGTAATACTGGCTTCACAGAATGAGTTGGGGATAATTCCTTCCTTCCTGTTGAATAATTTCTGTGACATGCATACCAGCTCTTCTATTTAGGTCTGGTAGAATTAAGCTGTGAATTCATCTGGTCTAGGGATTTTTTTCATTGTTGTTGGAAATTTATTATTATTATTATTATTATTGTTGCTTCAATCTCATTGCTCTGCCTGATTGAGTCTTGGGATACTGTGAATTTCTAGGAATTTGTCCATTTCCTCTAGGATTCCTAGTTTGTATATAGAGATATTTTCATAGCATTTACAGAGCAACCATTCATGATAAAAACCCTCAACAAACAAGGCATAGAAAGAAAATGTCTCCAAATTAGAATAGCCAAATATGACAAACACAGCCAACATCCTACTCAATGGAGAAAAGTAAAACGCATTCATCCTAAGAAGTGGAACAAGGTAGGGGCATCCACCATCATCACTTACACTTAACATGATTCCAGAAGTCCTAGCAGAGCGATCAGGCAAGAGAAAACAAATAACATGTAACTAAATCAGGAAAGAGGAGGTCAAACTATCAAATTTTGCTGATGACATGATCTTAAATCTAGAAAACTCCAAATACTCCACCAAGACACCTCTAGAATCAATAAATAAAGTGAGCTGACCTTACAAAATAAACATAGACAAATCAGTAGCATTTCTATATATCAATAAGAATCAAGCTGAGAATCAAATCAGAGTCTCAATACCACTCAAAATAGCTACAAAGAAAGTAAAATACCCAGTATAATAATATACTGAGGAAGTGAAATACCTCTACAAGGAGACCTATAGAATAGTGAAGAAAGAAATCTCAGATGACACAACTAAATGGAAAAGCATACCATGCTCACGGATTGGTGGAATCAATACTGTTGAAATGTCCATGCTACCCAAAGTGATATACAGATTCAATACAATTCCCATCAAAATATCAATGACATAGTTCACAGATCTAGAAAAAAATATTTGTACTGTATTTGAAATCAGAAAAGATCCCAAATACCCAAAAGTAATCTTAAGAAAAAATAAATAAATAAATAAAAATCTGGAGGAATCACATTATCAGAATTCAAACTATACAACAAGGTGAGAGTAACCAAAAGAGCATGGCATTTATGCACAAAAGGAGATATAGACCAATGGGACAGAACAGAGAACCCAAATGCAAAACCATCCACATACAGTCAACTAATCTTTGACAAAGTAGAAAACAATAAACCCTGGAAAAAAGAACCCCTATTCAAAAAATTGCACCGGAAAAATTGGATAGCCACATGCAGAATAATATAACAGAATCCATACCTCACCACTCACAGAAATAAATTCAAAATAGATAAAAGACATACATGTAAGACTTGAAACCATAAGAATCCTAGCAGAAAATGTAAGAAAAATTAGACATTGGCAAAGAAACTCTCCTAGACATTGCAAAATCTTCCAGACAAAGATTTTGTGACTAAGATTACAATCATGGCAACAAGACCAACAATAATAAATAAATGAATGAATGAATGAATAAGACATAATTAAATTCAAAAAGCCTCTGCACAGCTAAACAAATAACAGAGCAATTAGACAACCTATGAAAGGTGAGAAAATATTCACAAACTATACATGTGATAATATCCAGGATCTACGAAGAACTCAAGGAAATCAGGAAAAAAAGTCAAACAACCCATTGAAAACTGGGCAAAAGACTTGAACAGAAGCTTTTCAAGAGAAGACAGACAAATGGTCAGCAAACATATGAAAAAATAGTCAACTTCACTAATCACCAGGGAAATTCAAATGAAACCACAATGAGATATCACCTTACCCCATTAGAATGGCTTTTATTAAAAGTGCAAATCACAATGCTGCCACGGATGCAGAGAGTAAGGAACACTTATATACTTTTGTTGGGACTACAAATTAGTGCAACCTCTGTGGAAAACAGTATGGAGATTTCTCAAAGAACTAAAAAAGTAGACCTACCATTCAGAACAGCCATCCCATGTTGGGTATACATCTGAAGGAAAAAAATACCATTTTATCAAAAAGATACCTGCATTAGAATGTTTATTCAGAACAGTTCACAACTGCAAACATGTGAAATCAAACAAGTGCCCTCCATTCATGAGTAGATTGACAAAATATGCATATATCATAGAGTATTTACTCAGCCGTTAAAAAGGATAAATTAAAGCCATTTGCAACAAGTTGGGTGAAAATGGAGACCATTATCCTAAGTGAAATATCTAAAAAAAGGAAAAACAAACATCACACTTACTCATATTAAATTGGAACTGACTGATGAGCACACATGTGCACAGAAAGGAGTGAGACTCAGTGGAAACCAGCCAGAGAGGAAGGGGAGGCTGGGATGAGCAAAAACCTATCTAAAGGGTACAATGAACAGTATGTGGGTGATGGGCACACTTACAGCCATGCATTATAAAATTGATCAAGGGAACCAAAAACATTTGCACCCACAAAATGTTTTGCAATTTAAAAAAATATATCAAAAGAAGGAAAGAATGAAAAATAATGTACGGTAGTGGTGTTACATTTTTTATTATAATTAAATACATTTTTACAGCCTGAAAAAGAATGTTCTTATTATTTTTATCTAAATAGCAAGAAACTTATAATTATCCCAGGGTTTTATCATTATACTAATTTTCACACAAATCAATATACTTCTTATGTGGTAAGTTAGGTAATGGGACCACAAAACCCCTTCCCTCAGAGAACCTGGGGACTAGTGACAGTTACAGGAATAAAGAAAAGACTTGGTTGGGTTTGAATATTGGCTCTGTCACTGGAGAAGGGATCCCGTATGTATTAAATGAGCATTCAAGTTTTTCTCTGAACAAATTTCCTAATAAAGTTAAGAAAATGTTCTCCCAGTCTATTTGGCCTCCCATAGCAAAGCATCACAGCCTTGGCCACATACAAAAATAACATAAATTTTTATTTCCATCAATTCTGGAGGCTGAGAAGTCCAAGATCAATGCCCTGGCATGTTGGGTGCCTTCTAAGAACACACTTCCTCATAAGCAGCCTCTCCTGACTCTACTCCTACATGGCAGAAGAACAGAGGGTTTTCATGGGGTTCTTTTATCCGGGAACTAATCCCATTTGCGAGGGATGAACCCTCAAGACCTCATCACATCTCAAAGGCCTCACCTTGTAATACCCTCATTCAGAGGACTAGGATCTCAACACACACATTTGGAAGGGACATAGCAACATGTGAAAATGGAAAGTGTATTAGCAGATACTGCTTTACTCCACAGTGAATGGAAATGTTTCTTTCAGAAAAGAATAATATGGCCATGAATTAAACTTTACCACTGTAGTTATTTAAATTAGAATAATTAGCCTGCAATTCAATTTACCCCTGCTCTGCCTAATGGAATTCCACTTAATAACCCAGCTCCAATTTCCACCCTTCCAAAAATGTAGGTCAAAGTGGAAGTCGTTGTGTTTTAATTAATGTATTTGTAAGAAGGTCATTCTATCATTGGCCGTAGCATCATTAATATACCATGCCTCGGTTATTGCCAGCCAGCTGGCAAATGAAACAATATATCTATTGTCTTTCATTAAATAAAATTTATTTCTATAAACCATTTTAAATGTGGAGAGATAAAACCAAAATAAAATAGATATTAGTATCTTTTCATTTCAATGATTGGATTAAACAATATACAAATTACTTTAATTAAATTACACCCTCATTTTTGTCCTGTTGTATCACTTTTCCTCATTAAAAAGATGAATATATGAAGAAGTTTAATTCTCTTCCTGAGAATTAACAGATCCCCAGTGTGCCATAAATTCACAATGTCCCTTAGTGTTGGATTAGCGTTTCGAAGTACGAGCCAAGATGTGAAAAATCACACGTAGGCAAAGAGCTCTCTGTAGACACAAACCTCTGAAGAGGTACCTGCGTATCATCCCTTCTGGCAAGTACATGAACAACCTTGCACTTTTGAAGTACAGCATAACTACTTTAAATTTTCAACAGGAGTCTAGTACATGCATAAATGATGTGAAGAACTGGAACCTCTCTTCTGAGAAATAAAACATTTTTGACATAATTCAGCAGGTTCATTAGACAGTCTCTGCTCTCATGGCAGTCTCTCAGGTCACGAAAGTCACCAATGAACCTGAAATGGAAGAGCTTCCATCCCTGTCCTCTGCTTTTAACCCACTCCCCTAACACAGAGTTGTAGCTTGACTTTATGTAGTGAAAGCACCTCGCCACGGTTTACAAAACTGTTGAGTAGTTTTCCGAAGAGTAAGATTCATGTTAAAACCATGGAAAGTATTCTACAGCCTGTTTGTAAGCCAATTGGTAACCCAGTTTGTTCAATGAAAAGGAAAACTAGTAACTAGATAAATTTTGAATTTTTAAAAAATAGCCATTATGCAACTACTATAACTATAATCAGCACCTTAAAAACACTTATGGCATGCTGCCAATCTGCTTGGGGTTAAAACAGTTCTCAGGGGACAGATTATTTTTATGAGCCAAAAAGCTCATTTAAATGAGTCAAAATTACCCAGCACTCCCCTTTGGTACTGTCCAAAGAAAGTTGAAAAATGCTGCTTTTGTCTTTAGAATTTTTTATTTATCTCGAAATAAATCACAAGACAGTAAAAGAACTGAGCACAAAAATAAAATCAGCCATCTCACATGTAGAGTAAGGAACAGTAAATTCTTTATAATGTGGAAGTTTTATACTTAGAATCATCGGGAAATCAAATTATTTTTCTCACAATTGGATTGACCCAAGACGAAACATTATGTTGAGTCTAAGGCCATAATTTAAGGAAAAACTTTGAGGCAAAAAGACATCTTGTGGGCAAATATCACATATTATATAACATAAAACTCCATAAGTTCTAAAATAATAATTTTTCCTCAAAATATAGGTATTGGCAAGTAAGTACAACTTTTCAGATTCTTAGCATAAATAGTGAAGATCTTTTCTTATGAATTATGTCCCTTGAACCAATGTTGAAACTCAAAGAGAGATGTCACACAGTTACACGATTCGACCCAGAATGACCACTACTTTTCAAGTGGGCTATAGAATCATAATGGGCTGAAATATCCATTGTGATACAAACTAAACTCTGTTTAAAATGGAATTATGAGAGACGGGAGGATACCACATCCCTATTAGAGGCAATAGTAATCATAATCGTCCATTCCACCCAGTCCTCCCTTCTAAAGTCAAAAACAATCATTTCCCATCTAGAATGTGAAATCAAAGTTTAATAAATCTGAATATAAATAATGAAGCATCTTAAGCAATTTTTGGAAATGTGCTGAAGGTTGACTTGCATAAAGGAGCTTGAGAAAGAATTTGATGTTGGCTCCATTTTCAAAAGCTATGAAGACTGCCTGGATAAAGAACATCGACAGGAACACTGGAGGGTAGACGTCCACTACGCACCACGGCATGGAAGGGATAATGTGACGTACTCAAATATATGGCAGCCAGCTTGATTTTTCCAATGAAATACAAGCCCAAGCCCTCAGACTGCACCACTAGTAATTGGAAGGGAGTGAAAATAAATACACATATGATGTTAAATTAAAAACCTCCAGTGTAACACTATGGAATATTAACTATACTAATAATTAACTACAGTGCTGATGTATGCTAAGTATTAGAAATATCTGTGAAAAGTAGGTATATTTCCTTTATGAATAAAATTATAAAGTGACTTGTATCCAAATTATATGGTTTAAAAAATATGATCTTTGTTCCCATTACTTAGATAAAATCTAAATAGACAGATAAATGGAGAAACCAAGAAATAATTGCCAAAGGTCCTTAAAAACCACAGAAAGTCAGAAATATTTAAAATAACTAAATAAGGTTAAATCTCTATCAATGACATGGATCTATGATGGTTAAGCTTTTAAAAAATTATTCTGATCTATTTATGAAAGCAAGGGGATTGCATGGATAGATTAATTCCCAAGGAATAACATGTTTTTCTTTCAAAAAGAGGACACAGTAATATATACCCTCCCAAACATATGCTGAAGATGTTTTGATTTGCTCAGGAAGTTTCTAGTTTACAAATTATTCTAAAATCATCCTTATCAGTCTCAAAATTGTTGTGGTTTGCACAACAATTCATATAATTACTTTATTAAGATATTTAATTGAGGTAACACATTTATTTGCTATGTGTCATAGGAAGTTTCTGGTGGTTTTAACAAAGAAGAGTTAAGGAGATATTATTTTATCATCATAATATAAATTACATCCTATGACTTTGTCTTACAAAGTTTTCCCTAACGATTTTTTTTTGAGAAGAGATTCTGTTATCAACAATTCACTTAATATATTTTTCCTTTAAATCATTTTTTAAAAATCCACAGAAAATCTTAAAATATAGAAGAAATGGACTTACTTAAGAACTAGATTAGACAGAGACAGGCAGAGGCCTCAAAGGATCCTCCATGTTCCGGGACTGAGGGGGCTGCTGACATGTACCCAAGGTGTTTAAATGAACCTTGCCGCTCTCAAGCCCTTATTTGCATTTCAAGGTACCCCATATATCCTCAGTTCAGAGCTATTCATACAAGATTGCTTATGGCACAAGGTCAGAGTCATATAACTGTGGGTTTTCCTCTTGTCAAATCTGAAGGGATGGCTGTAGCTTGTATTTGCATTTCTACTGAAGTCAGCCACCGATCTCCACAGGAAATAGAGTTAATGACTATGGATTTGGCAAGTGCTATACACCAGTAAAGAAATGGCAGTCCCCAAATTACTCCTGGAGGATAGTTCTGATGTAGCTGCCTTTCACACTGCATTAAGAAATCTAAATATAGTTTAAGCCTTTCTATTTAAATGCGATAAATTATTAAGCTTTGATTTGCAGAAAAGTGCAACTCAAGGAAAATCATGAGGTAGTCCTTAAGTTGGGCATATACCTGTTATAAAATGCAGAATCACCCCCGTCCCCTTTCCTATTTGTCATCTCCGTTCTCCGTGTTTTTATACCACAATGTGAATTTGCCTGTTTAAAAGTAGAAGCAATTTACCAAATTGTCACATTATGGATAGGGTTTACTGGTTGATGGAATGTTTAATGAAATTTCAGGGGGAAAGGAGTTAAATATTCTAAGAAGTAAAAATTAATGTTAATCAGAAAAAAACTCCATTAGCCAAGACAATACTCAGAAATAAAAACAAATCAGGAGGAATCATGCTATTAGACCTCAGACTATGCTATAAATCTATAGTGATCAAAACAGCATGGTACTGGCACAAAAACAGAGAAGTAGATGTATGGAACAGACTAGGGAACCAAGAGATGATAACCAGGTACTTATCATCATTCGCTCTTTGACAAGCCAATTAAAAACATTGAGTGGGGAAAAGATTCCCTATTTAACAAATGGTGCTGGGTGAACTGGCTGGCAACCTGTAAAAGACTGAAACTGGACCTACACCTCTCACCATTAACTAAGACAGACTCTCACTGGATTAAAGATTCAAACTTAAGACATGAAACTATAAAATTACTAGAAGAAAGTGCTGGGAAAACAGTTGAAGAAATTGGCCTGGGCAAATATTTTATGAGGAGGACCCTCCCAGGCAATTGAAGTAACACCAAAAATATATTACTGGGATGTGATCAAACTAAAAAGATTCTGCACAGCCAAGAACACAGTAAGTAAAGCAAGCAGACAACCCTCAGAGTGGGAGAAGATATTTGCAGGCTATGTCGCTGACAAAGGTTTGATAACCAGAATCCCCAGAGAACTCAAATGTATTAGCAAGAAAAGAACAAGTGATCCTATCTCATTGTGGGCAAGAGATTTGAATAGAAACTTCTCTGAAAAAGATAGGTGCACGGCCTACAGACACATGAAAAAATATTCATTATTCTTAATAATCAGAGAAATGCAAATCAAAACCACTTTGAGATACCATCTAACCCCAGTAAGAGGAGCCCACATTACAGAAACCCAAAACTCTAGGTGTTGGCGTGGATTTGGAAAAAAAGGAACACTTCTACATTGCTGGTGGGAATGCAAATTAATACATTCCTTTTGGAAAGAAGTTTGGAGATTACTTAGGGATGTAAAAATAGACCTGCTGTTCGGTCCTTCAATTCTTCTACTAAGTATATATCCAGAAGACCAAAAGTCACTTTATAACAAAGATATTCGCACCAGTATGTTTATTACAGCCCAATAATTTATAATTCATAATTGCTAAGTCATGGAAGAAGCCCAAGTGCCCATCGACCCACAAATGGATTAATAAATTGTGGTATATGTACACCATGGAATATTATGCAGCTTTTTAAAAAGATGGAGATTTTACCTCTTTTATGTTTACATGGATGGCATTGGAACATATTCTTCTCAGCAAAGTATCTCAAGAATGGAAGAAAAAGTATCCAACGTACTCAGCTCTACTATGAAACCAATATATAAGCACCCATACTTTCATATGAAAGCTATAACCCAACTATAGCCCAAGATGAAGGTGAAAGAGGAGGGGGAGGAGCGGGGACCGGAGGTGAGGAGGAGAGGAGAGGACAGGTGGAGGGAGAGTAATGGGTTGGACCATACCTATGGTGCATTTTACAATGGTACATGTCAAATCTACTAAATGTAGAATATTAATGTCTTAACAATTAAGAAAGTATGGTGAAGGCTATGTTAACCAGTTTGATGTATTTCAAATTGTATATAAAACCAGCCCGTTGTACCCCATAAATACACTAATATACACAGCTCTGATTTAATTTAAAAAATAAATATAACAACAAAAAAGAAAAGAAAAGAAATGGCTCAGAACAACTTGTATTAAACTCACGGAGACAGGTAAACCTCATAGATCAAGGCGATCAGAAAGTATTAAGAGGCAAGTTGCCAAGCATGGATATTTTTTAAAATCCAGCAATTAAGATTATTTGGGGATTATTTGGCACATATACAGTGTTTAAGGGTAGAGGGAGTGGATTATAAGTGAGTTAGTATCAGTATTCAGGAGGTTCATTTAACATATTGTCACAGGGGTGGGGCCTACAGTTCCCCCATGGATTTGGCAAACTCACCACCTACAGGTCCATATGAATTTCTTGTGATTATTTAAACTTTTGATATATATTTTTTTATATCAATGAAAATCCTGATATAAAACTCTTTGGAAAGAAAGGATAGATTCTTATAAAAATGGATGTAGAATATATAAATAGACTACAAAATGGTGCAAGGAATTGGAGGAAATGATAAGGGCACACAGAGCAACAAGCACATCAAAAAAAAACTCATGCAGCAAAACTGGCAATTTGATTTGGGCGTAGTTTTCTTTATAGGTCATAAAGTTATTCAGTTATGAATATCAAAATACATAAGAGAAAAACACAAGAAAACTTGGGGCAAGACATGCTGGGGAAATTCACTATACAGAATGCAACTCAGAGGATTTAATGTTAACTGACCTATAGCTTTAGTGAAATTTAAGTGGCAAAGGAGAGTTCAAAGAGGCAGCCCACATGGGGAGAAATTTGACAAACTGTGCCACAAACTGTCCCAAAGAATTATCAGTCTATCTGTATTTGTTTGAAGAGTGTATGATCCCCTCCCAATAACAATAATGTTAAGTGGTAAAAAATAATTGGGAAGGAAGAACATCCATGTATTCTATGTTGAGATGCTTTGCCCTCAGTGGTTTAGCGAGGGTATCTGTACACAGTGGTGTGCCCACCATGGCTTTCTTTGATTTTAGTTGCTTGGACTAGGTTGGGCATTATGGATGAGTAGGCTGTTTTCTAATTATTTATGAAACATTTTAGCCATGTTTTTTCACAGATTTTTTTCTGACTACTTCTGTAATTTTTTCCTGTTACTTCACAGATCGAATTTCTTCAACTTTCTTTGTCAAAATAGTATGAAAGTTACAAGTACATTGCCAAAATAGCATGGGAAGTAGACTTCCTATCCAGCTTTCCAAAATGGTATCAATTCATAAAACTATAAGGCACTTAGGAAAACCAGCTATTAATATTAGTAAGATATAGCAACTAAATTATAGATGTTATTAGAATTTCACCAGATTTTCCTTTTTAAGATAATTTATTTTTTTCTAGAATTCGGTCCTGTGGGAGAACCTGAGCTCTGATCTTTAGCATTAAACTTGCTTCCTGCCTGGGAGACCTGGAGAATCATGAGAATGGCATGTGAGTTGTGTGTGTGCAGGAAGGCAAAAAACTGGCCTCCAAGGGAGAATATCTGTGTGAGGTGTGACCATACCCGGCCTGGAGGTTATGGGGAAGATTCCCTAGATTCCAATGGTCTCTTGATGCTGGAGGCAGAAGTTGTGCTCAAGGTCTATGGTTTTGCAAAAACAAAGGTGGAGACGCTCTATCTGACCTTCTCCACATCCGCCCTAATCAGTGCTAATGTCAGGGGAGCGGCTCTTCTCTACTTCTTCTCGTTTTATGATAATAAACACGGACCCGAGGTTTACTCAGGGGGGCTCCTCCTACAGTTCCTCAGCCCCCCGACACAGACTCGGTGTTGTCTCTTCATTCCTCGCACCAAGAGCTCCTCTTCTGGTGACCCCAAACCCCTCACAATCCAGGATCCCACATGTTTTATAATTGTTCTGACTCCTTGACTTTCTTTGATCCGTGACACTTCCTCATTCTTTCTTCATCTTTTCATGAGTTTCAGCAGCTTTGAAAAATTCCGGTCTGTTGTTTTAGAGATCGGCCTGTCAGGGTGGGTTTGCCCAGTGTTTTCTCATGATTATGTCAAGGCCACACATTTTGGAGAAGAATATAACATGGATTTTGTATGTCCTTAGTGCATACTACTGGGGCTGATGCCATGTGTCTTTGCTAAGGATGTTAATCTGGACTACTTGGCTAAGGTGGTGGCTGCTGGGCTCTGCCATTCTAATATTACTAGTTTTTCTTCTTTAATCAGTAAATATCTTGGTGAAAATACTTTGAGACTGGTAATATCCTAGTTCTCCTCAAGGTTTTTCCATGATTTTATCATCTCTTGGTGAATCAGACCTGCATCAATTGTTTCTGTGGTGTCTGCTTAAGAGTGATTTTTGTGTTTGTGTCAGGACCTTTACAAGTATTCATTGGGATTTGCCTTTCTTGTTTGGAAGATATCTCTCTCTCTCTCTCTCTCTCTCTCTTCCCCCTCCCACCCCTCCCTCCCCTCCTTTCCATCTATCTATGGAATATGTCTATCTAATCTATGGAATATGGACTCACTGATTTTCTTACATGGGTGTAATTCTATATATTTTTTTTCTTTAAATTATTTCAAATCTGACTATTAAAAGCCCTATGTGGTTAGCTGCTGTGTCTTTTCAACAGATTGCCATTTTCCTTGTCTATCATCATCTTGCTTTTCCCCTATCATGGCCCTAGTAACAAACTCTTCTCAAAGAAGCCATCACCTGGCTCGGCACCTGTGGCTCAATTGGCTAAGGCGCCAGCCACGTACACCTAAGGTGGCGGGTTCAAATCCTCAGCCCGGGCCCACAAACAACAATGATGGCTGCAACCAAAAAATGGCCGGGTGTTGTGGTGGGCGCCTGTGGTCCCAGCTACTTGGGAGGCGGAGGCAGGAGACTCGCTTGAGCCCAGGAGTTGGAGGTTGCTATGAGCTGTGATGCCATGGCA
>CAUYQV010143726.1:0-36018 GCA_963574575.1 Galagoides demidoff
GGTGCCTGTGGTCCCAGCTACTTGGGAGGCGGAGGCAGGAGACTCGCTTGAGCCCAGGAGTTGGAGGTTGCTATGAGCTGTGATGCCATGGCACTCTACCCAGGGGGATAGCTTGAGGCTCTGTCTCAAAAAAAAAAGAAATAGATTTATAGTAATCAAAGCACCATGGTACTGGCACAAAAACAGGGAGGTAGATTTATGGAACAGAATAGAGAACCAAGAGATGAACCCAGCTATTTATCATCATTTGATCTTTGATAGCCTATCAAAAACATTCAGAGGGGGAAAGTCTCCCTATTTAACAAATGGTGCTGGGTGAACTGCCTGGTGACCTGTAAAAGACTGAAACTGGACCCTCACCTTTCACCATTAATAAAAATTAATTCTCAGTGAAATTAATTCTCAGTGGATAAAACATTTAAGTTAAAGATATGAAAGTATAAAAATACTAGAAGTGAGTGCAGGGAAAACACTTGAAGAAATCAGCCTGGGAGAATATTTTATGAGGACCACCCAGGCAATTGAAGCAACACCAAAAAATCCATTACTGGGATCTGATCAAACTAAAAAGCTTTTGCAGAGCCAAGAACACAGTAAGTAAAGCAAACAGACAACCTTCAGAATGGGAGAAGATTTTTGCAGGTTATGCTCTGACAAAGGTCTAATAACTAGAATCCACAGAGAACTCAAACCTCTGAATAAGAAAAGAACATACAATCCCATTTCTTTGTGGGCAAGAGACTTGAACAGAAACTTCTCTGATGAAGATAGGCACACGGCCTACAGACACATGAAAAAATGCTCATTATCTTTAATTATCAGAGAAATACAAATCAAAAACAGTTTGAGATATCATCTAACTCTAGGAAGATTACCCCACATCACAAAATCCCAAAACTACAGATGTTGGCATGGATACAGAAAGAAGGGAACACTTCTACACTGCTGGTGGGTATGTAAGCTAATATGACCTTTTTGGAAAGAGGTTTGGAGAATACTCAAGGAACTAAAAGTAGACCTACCATTCGATCCTGCAATTCCTCTACTAGGTATACACTCAGATGATCAAAAATTATTTTACAGCAAAGACATTTGCACCAGAATGTTTATTGCAGCCTAATTCATAATAGCCAAAACATGGAAATAGCCCAAATGCCCACAGACCCATGAATAGATTAATAAATTGTGGTATATGTACACCATGGAATACTATGCAGCCATAAAAATGATGGAGCCTTCATATCTTTTCTGTTTACCTGGTTGGAGCTGGAACACAATCTTCTTAGTAAAATATCTCAAGAATGGATAAAAAGGTTTCAATACTATTATGAAATCAATATATGCTCATTTACACATTTATACAAATGGTAAAATATAACTATAGTCCATAAAGTAGAAGGAAAGAGGATAGAGAAGGGAGAGGAGGGAGTAGGCTGATGGAGGGAGGGTATTTGCGGGGATTTCACTTAATGTGCATGATGCAATGGTACATTTCAAAACAATTAAGAAAAGAGTATAATTATGATGGATGTGTTAATCAGTTCAATGTAAGCATTTTACATTGTATATAAAATCAGTACACTGAACCCCATAAATGCATCAATGTACACAGTTATGATTTAATAAAAACAAAAAAATCAATTATAGTTTAATAATTATTAAGCAATAATTTTCTGAGTTGTCCCCATTGTACTAACCTGGTTGGTCCTAGCACAGTGCTGGCTTGTGTGACCTTACTTAAACTTTCTCTTAAGTACTATTATCACCATATAATGTCAGTGGATTAAAACATGAGTTGCAGTGAGAGAAAGTGGAGACAGTCTATCTCAACAGATTTGGCAGTAAAGGGCAAGAGAGCACCAGGGTAGCATCTGGAGGGCACTATGCAGGTGTCCTAGCCAGCTCAAGCTGCCACAACAAAATACCATGTCCTGTGTGACTTAAACAACAGAAATGTGTTTCTCACAGTCCTGAAGGCTAGAATTCCCAACTCAGAATGCCAGCATGGTCATTTCTGGCGAGATCTCTCTTCCTGGCTTATAGGCTAGGCCTTCTTGCTGTGTCCTCAATTACTGAGGAGAAAGTGGATTCTGATCTCTTCATCCACTTATAAGGGCACTAATACAATTATGGGAGCACCACCCTCATAATCTCACCTAAGCCTAATCTCCTTCCAAAGGCCTCATCTCTAAGTACTATCACATTGGAAGTTAAGTTTTGACATGTCAACTTGGAGGGGATTATAAGCAAAGACTTTCTGTGGGGAGAAACCTTCAGCAGAGTTAAATGCTAATGGTAGATGATAGCAGTAAGTGGAAAGGATAAGCTGCAGAAGAGAGGGTGTAATTGTTGGAGGTGAAAGGCAAGAAGAGCCCTGCAGTAGAGGAAAGCTTGTTTGGGATGACAGGCACTGCTCCCACCATGACAAACAGGAAAAGCAAAGGGTGTGTGCAGCTCATATGGCCCTATCTATGTGCTGGCGATGAGCTAAAGAGCTCTCTGATGGCTTATTCCTTTCTTGAAGTAACACACACAGCTCTTCTGCTGAGGGGTGGGCATTATCCAACAATAGTAAAGAAGATTTGGAATAGATTCTATGAGAGAATGAGCATGCCTCCCACCCATTTGCTGAGCTCCTAACCCCCAGGTGACCCCATTAGGAGGTGGCACTTTTGGGAGGGTATTAAGTCATGAAGGCGGAGCCCCAGAACTGGGATTAGTGATCTTATGAAAGAATTCAGACAGCTAGCTCGTATCTGCCACCATATCATGACATAGCAAGGAGGTACCACCTATGAGCCAGAAAGCAGGCCCTCACCAGGCTCCAAAATTTCTTGAGGCCTGGACCTCCCAGCCTCAGAACTGTGAGAAAGAGACTTCTGCTGTTGATAAGCCACTCAGCTTCTGGTGTTTTGTTACAGTAGCCCAGATTTGATAGCCAACTAGGGACACACTACCATGGAACGTCAAAATCATTGTTCTCCTGAAATGTTTTGAAGCACCGACGGGCTGTTTCTCCAGCCTTGATCCATGGTGGGTGAAGGGTGGAAAGCAGGGACAAGGACAGAAAACATTCCCTAAAAAGTGGCTGATGTGAGGGCCATGGGTTGGAGCAGGATCCTGGACACAAGAGGAGATGGGCAGCAGGGAGAAAGTGAAGTGGTTGAACAACTTCTGTGTGGAGACCTGGAGTGCTAGAAGGGTGTAGTGACAGATTAGGACGTTTAAGTGCACAATTTCAGAGAAGTTACTGTTCCTGGGATGCCATCACTCACAGTAAAACCATAGAAGTGAATGGCTGGAGTGGGGAAGGTGGAGGGCCTGGGAACTGAGAAGATGAAGGTGGAGATCTGTTTCTCAGGGTCCGCCGTCTTGTGCCTGGGGAGGGCCATGCTGGTGAACAGCCTTCTCACACAGTGGCATCCTGACAAGGCCTGTTTCTCTCTGGCGGGCCTTTTGCCTCAGCACAGCTCCTGTATAGTTATCATGGTGTCAGGGTCATTGCAGGTGTTCAGGGAAATGGTTGGTCTCCCTTTTGCCTCTCTCCGTGCCTATCAACACTTGTCTTGAAGCTCTTTGGGACAGAGAGAGACAGAAAAAGATAGGGGGAGCAAAGAACTGATAAAACAGGATCACACACCCATTGAAACTATAGCATCAAGGTGACAGTGACATTTATCTGGTGACTCTTACTGCTGGCTCTCAAGACTAACTGGAAATCTTTGCCTTATAAAAAACTGTGTTATGGCTGATCTTTGGTGAACCCTCCGTTAGGGCCTCCACTGCCAACACTGCCACACAAACAGTTTTTCTTCATTCAGATAAAGTTGGGATTAGCAGTTATGATACTTATCTTTTCTAGCAAGTATCACCAAGACTAGAAAGTGCCTCCAAACCACTTCCCTCACTCATGGCAGACATCACTAACAGATGGCACTTTTGACTGCATAGGTCAGAGTTTTAGAATAAAGGTGACAATAAATTCATTTTCCAGACTATGACACTTTGGAGAGTGAAAGGAGACACTAAAAATAATGAATACATGATTATAGAAGTTTTTATTTATTCACTGACAAATTGGTTTTATTTTTTAGTGGAATTGTAAATTAGTTTTATCCAGAAACTATTTTCAAAATTATTTCTAAAAGTAAAATATATGTACAGAATCAAAAACACTTATATTGATTTTCTGAATGTTTAAAAATAACATAAATAAGAAAATACTTATTTGCATATATTTAAACATTTTAATCATTTTTAGCCATATCTATTTCTTTAGCCATATTTCTATGAAGAATGCAGTTTTCAATACAATCTAATCTTCATTTTAACTAAAATCACTTGCGAATTATTTTATGTTGCATTTACGGATATGAAATCTTAATACTTTTGCTCCTTCTAGTAATCTTAGAGCAAGTTCTAAGAAAAAAGACATTCTTTTTTCTTGTTGAAATGTTTAATTTTAGTCCAAATATTTTTAGAGATTGTGTTACTTTGGTCTGTCCCTATTTAGAGTACTTTTATTTGACAAATACTTTTAAATGAGAACAGGAGAACTGGTGCCGAGCTGCTCAGGAGAACTTGAACACTTCCCCATTTATTTTATTGTAAAATAAATTCTCTGTGATTGTTTTGAATGGTACCTTGGTCATAGAAAATAATAGACCTCAATTTCATCCCATCAAAAATTTTAACCCAAACTTTGAGATATTGTAAAGATCAATTACAGAATTTCAAAATGAAATCAGCACAACTTTTCAGCCTTCATTATGTAGTTTGTTCAGTTTCTCCCTGTTTTGTAGAGGTTTATTTTGCAAGGTTTGTTTTTCATAAGTTTAGACCTTCAAAAGCTGAAGTGTTTTAGTTTTTAAGGGCTTCTTTTTGTAATCTCTTTGCTGACTGCTCTGATAAAAGACTTCAACTTAAAGATTTTAAGAAAAAAACCACTAAATTAGAAAACTCACATTCCCATTTCAGGACACTAAGCAATTAACTATTGTATAATTATTATACAAGCATTTCTGAAGTCTGACTGGTGATAGGCAGCAAAGAGAAAGTGAGCATTACCATTCGGAGACTTTTTCTTTTGTGTTTGAGTTACTCTGTGTGTATGAGTGTGTGTATGTCTTAGTCTGTTTTGTGTCACTGTAACAGAATACCTAAAGCTGGGTAGATTATAAAGAAAAGAGGTTTATTTGTCTGGAGGTTCTGCAGATGGAGAAGTTCAAGGGCATGGCCCTGGATCTGGCAAGTGTTCTCACGCTTCCTCACAACGCGGGGAGGCCACAGGGAAAGCAGAACACATAGAGACAAACCCTAAGGGTGTGTCTTGGCTTCATGACAACATCCTTCTGGGAAATAACCCAGTCTTACCAGATGGAGATCTCACTGCTGGGAGAATAGCAGAACTGGGGCTGAGCTGCTCAGGAGAACTCAAACACTTCCCCTCATCCCCACCTCCCAGCACCATCACACATGGGGTCAAATTTCAACATGAGTTTTGGTAGGGGAAAAATTAAATGATAGCAGTGTATTTTAGGGGATAAATTTTGGCCTATCTTGTTTTTTTTTTAATTAGTAGAATATCACAACTTCTTTGGATGAATTATAACTATGTGGATACCAAAATCAATCCCATAATCTGCTGTCTGTTTTATAGGGCTCATAATTTAGTAAGAACATTATTTTTATCATGGTGATATGCCTCATCAAAATGATATTTGCATTATCACCCCAAAATGAATACATTTAATGTCAGTGGGGAAGTTCTATATTCTCAATAAAGTAAAGTGTTTTAGGGGGCAGAATGATTTCCAAAAGCTTTATTTCAATTCCACCAATTGCATGAAAAAAGTCAACTCATTAGTGAGATTAGCTGATCTTTTATTTAAAATATCTGATGGCACTGATATAAAATTGGCCCCATTCAACTGTGTGCCAGGATGGTCTTCTGACAATGGAGCTGACACAATAACAGCCATGAACTTTTTGTGCAAGTGTAAGGAAGAACACAATCTAAAATGAGCAAAATTAATTTAGAAGAACAATCATTTTGTTTAAATGAAAAACCATCTTCACATACTCACTGACTCTCTTCAGTCCTGTACGTTAAATATATTTTTTTTGTTTTTGTTTGTTTTTGCAGTTTTTGGCTGGGGTTGGGTTTGAACCCTCCACCTCTGGCATATTGGGCCGGAGCCCTACACCTTTGAGCCATAGGCACTGCCCCCTTTAAATATTTTCTTAAAATAATTGCTAACTTGAGTGAATTTACACACAATTCCAAGATTGCTACCATTGTAACAAGTGTGTTCAGATTGTCCTCTGGGGGCAGGCTGCTCAGCTCTATTTCCTGTGCCTGTTTATTGCACATACAGCTAATCTACATACAGTTTACCCAGGTTTCCCAGACTCTGCAGACAGGCAGCCTGATGACTGTGTATCTGGAAGACAAATAACTGCCAAGTAGCTTTCCCATCACTACAACTTGAGAAGGAGGAAGTGACATCCCTACTAGCATGTGTCAGGATCCACTTTGCTTTGTCAGCAAGTGTTTTGTATGCTTTTTTTGAAAGGAAGGACTTAGTTAAATTATTCCAGATAAATGCTGGGGACAAAGGATAGGTCATAGCTGGTTGTCTTTCAGGTTAACCGTGTGTTAAGGAGAGAATGGCGGCACTATTCACTGACTGTGAGTCCACGTACTGTCAGATGGGGCCAGGGAAGGAGCTGGGGATAACAACCTTATCTCAGCTTCCTCCAGTACAAGTACATGTATTAATGACATGTCTTTTAAAAACGAAAATAGTTTAGTGCCAAAGCAAACTGGATGAGATGCCCAGACTGTAGGAGCCCAACCCTGTCATAGGCAAAGGAGAAACTGCTGTCCTACTAGGAACCATCCTTAACCCAGTGTTCCTGGGAGCTGCTGACAGGAACTGACCTGCAGGATGGAACTCCGTGGGACTCCGCAGACTCCAGACAGTCTACAGAGTGTTGTCTACTCAGGTTTATTCTGTTCACAGAAAACCAGTGAGTCTCTAGGTCTCACGTGCTTTCACACAGGTTTAGCAGTGTTCTTAGCCAGAATTGCTGGTTCCAAGGCTCCCCTGCTCTCTCAGGGGCCCTGACTAGCGTTGAGGCTGTGCTGAGAGTGCCCGTGGGCTAGGAGGCACCTCTAAACTTCTGAGTTTGTTTGTTCCCATATCTGTCCAGGCCAAATTGTACTTGCTATTGTAACTACTTAATTAAAAATCACATGAACTGAAAAAAAATGATTGCAAAAATAAAATAATAATTGGTTTTTTTATATATATATACACTGAATTCTTTGTAAAGACTCAATAAAGGTAAGTCACTAGAAAGCTCATTAAATTAGGTGTGGATGAAATTACTGTCAAAATTGGGGATTTGAAGCAAGATGGCAGCCCACTAACAGCTTCTTGGCAACCAAGCACAGTGAGACTGGGAAGAGAAGATTCCAGTCATCTCTGGTTTATGGGCTTTGCTCAGAAACATCCCCTTGGAGACACAGGGAGACAGCATGAGACTTCTGGATCCCAAGAGGAGGACAAAAGCAGTAGAGAAGTGGCAAGTGGTTGCATTCCATCCGTCTGAGGCCATGGAGGTTGCCGCAGATGTACCTACAATAGCAGCGAGATTGCAGACAGGGAAGGTCTTCCCTGTGGGTTGTTTTGTTTTTTTCAACTTGAGCACTTGGTTGAATTACCTTGGGAGAACTTGGGTGAAATTGAAGGTAACTTTAAGTGTTGTCCAGGGTCTGGGACTGAGCCACTGGGCCAGAAAGGAGATATCATTGTTTGGCTGTGGGCCACACACAGCCATTGCAGAAGAGCTACCCTGTAAGCTCCGTTCTCAGGGTTGCAGTGTGAGCCCCAGGCTGGGAGACCTTGGGCAAGTGATCTAGTGACTGTGAAGTCACTAGTCCAGTCCTCAGGCCAGGACTGAGATGGAGGAAAAGTTGAAGTCAATGTATATATCATTGTTTGGCAGTAGGAGAGTTGCCTTGCATCCTCAGTCCTTAGAAGCAAAGAGTGAGGCCAGTTTTGGCACACCTGATAAGTGGGCAGCCACTTTAGGAGAGATCCTACTGACATGTGCTTTCCTAAGAAGACCCCTTAGCTTGCAGGGATCCTCAAACTTTTTAAACAGGGGGCCAGTTCATTGTCCCTCAGATGTTGGAGGGCTGGACTGCAGGCCCCGGGACAAGTCGGCTGCTAAGCAGGACAGGCAGTGGCAGCAGAAACACGTGGCAGGCCGGAGAAATGTCCTAGGCAGGCTGCATGTGGCCCACGGGCCGTAGTTTGAGAACACCTGGCTTAGAGTGTCTTTTAAGCGGGCAGAGGAGAGATTCAGGATCTCAACCCTGTGGGGTTTGAGGGCAAAGAAGTCTGCAGAGGCCTCCTGTTTCCATCTTATATAGCTGTGTCAGCATTGTGATAAACATCTCATACCCCAGAAAATCACCTGTTGCCCATATTCAGCAAAATATATATACTGCTTTGTTTTTAGATTTTTTCTCTTTTTGTTTTTTAACTTCAACTTGTTCCCCCTAGATTTTTCTTTGTTTTTCTTTCTTCATTTTTCTAGTGTAAATATAATTTTCCATTGTTGCCTTCTTTAATAATAAGAACTTCATTTTGGCTAGTGTTTCTGCCCATTATTTGGTCCCCCCCCCTCCAGGTTAATACTGTAAGATTTTCTGTTTGTTTTGGTTTGATTTAGAGTATTTTTGTTTTTCCTCTCTATTTGTTGGAAGGGGAGTGCCATGTCTGCTTAGGCAGGCAAAGAGCTGCTGACCTCAAGGAAACCACCCAACCTAGCAC
The DNA here is from genome assembly GCA_963574575.1 of Galagoides demidoff. Taxonomy (NCBI): domain Eukaryota; kingdom Metazoa; phylum Chordata; class Mammalia; order Primates; family Galagidae; genus Galagoides; species Galagoides demidoff. The sequence continues at coordinate 8,847 of CAUYQV010143726.1, forward strand.
CCCCAGAGTTCAGGGGTTTTTAAGGTGTGGGTCAAAGAGCCCTACTATCCACTTTTATTATGCCTGTCCTCTTTCTGCCTCTCTTCTGTTTGTCAATATTCCCTTTTATTCACCCCCTCTCCTTTCTCTTTTTTCTTTTTAAAAATATTTTCTCCCTTCTTGTTCTTCAATCGTCTCATCCTTTTAGTCCTGTACCAAAAGGACTCATCAAAACCTTAGGTCAGAGGCATGGTAACTTAAAGAGCAAGAGGAAATGAAAGGAAAATTATGGCAAGGAAATAGATAAAAGAAAACACTCATGAGGAATAAATAGCAGAAAAATTCTGGCAACATGAAAAACCAGAGAAGAGTAACCCCCTCAACAGACCATGAAGTAGTTACTACAAAGGATTCCACCTATATAGAAATGTTAGAAATGACAGAAGAGGAATTTAAAATATAGATGGTGAAAACAATGAGGCAAATTGCTGAGGAAGTAGAAAATAACCAAAAGGAAATTGAAAAACAGAATCAAATAAGAGATGAAAGATATGAAGAATATAGAAAGGATATAGCAGGGCTGAAGGAATTGAAGTAGTCAATTAGGGAACTTAAAGATGTAGCAGAAAGTAACAATAACAGATTAGACCATGCGAAGAAAGAATCTCAGAGGGAGAGGACAAAGCTCTTGAGATAAATCAGATAGTTAAAGAGGCAGAAAAAAAAGAGAGAGAAAGCAGGACATTAACTGACAGTATTATGGGACTGAATGAAGCCTTCAAACATACACATTATAGGTATCCCAGAAGGGGAAGAAGAATGTCCCAGAGGAATGGAAGCCATACTAGGGAATATTATAAATGAAAATTTCATAAATATCACCAAAGATTCTGACACACTCCTTTCAGAGGAATATCGGATCCCATGTTGCCTCAACTCAAATAGAGCTTCTCCAAGACATATTGTGATGAACCTGTCAAAAGTCAAGACAAAAGAAAAGATTCTGCAAGCTGCCAGGAGTAACTGCCAATTAACCCATGGGGCAAATCCATCAGGGTGACTGCAGATTTCTCTAATGAAACTTTTCAAGCCAGAAGACCATGGTCATCTACCTTTAATCTACTTAAACAAAACAATTCCCAGCAATTTCCAGCCCCAAATTCTATATTCTGCTAAGCTAAGCTTTAAAATTGACAGAGAAATCAAATCTTTTACTGAGGAAATTTGCCACAACAAGACCAGCTCTATAGGAAATACTTCAACGTGCTCTACACACTGACCATCACAACGGATCAACAGCAAAGGAGGAATTCAGAAATTAAAGGACAGAACCTAACTTCCACACTGATGCAAAAGATAAAACTAAGCAATGGACTTTCACAAATAGATAAATAGAATGCTACTACACTTATCAATTATCTCAATAAATGTTAAGGGCTTGAACTCCCCAGTAAAGAGGCATAGACTGGTGGATTAGATAAAAAAACAAAAGCCATCCATTTGCCATCTGTAGGAAACACACCTAGTCTCAAAAGACGAATTAAAACTCAGAGTTAAGGGTTGGAACAGAATTTTTCAGGCAAACAGAATTCATAAGAAAAGAGGAGTTGCAAGCTTATTTTCAGGAAAATCCATCTTTACAAGTGGATTTAAAGCAACTAAAGTGAAAAAAGACAAAGATGGACATTTCATATTGGTGAAAGGAAAAATACAACAAAAAGACATTTTAATTATAAATATTTATGCACCCAACTTAAATGCTCCCAGATTCTTGAAACAGGCCTTAATTAATCTGAACAATATGATATCCAATAACTCCATAATAACAGGGGACTTTAACAGTGCTGTTACAGAGCTGAAGAGATCCTCTAAACAGAAATTAAACAAAGATAAAAGGGACTTAAATGAGAACCTAGAACAACCATGCCTGATAAGACACTCCATCCCAAAGATAAAAAATGCACATTCTTCTCATTAGCCCATGGAACATTCTCCAAAATTGATCACATCCTAGGACACAAAACAAACCTCACCAGAATAAAAAGAATTGAGATTTTACCTTGTATCTTCTCAGACCACAAGGCATTAAAGGTGGAACTCAACTCCAACAAAAATGTTCAACCCCAAACACAGCCATGGAACTTAAGCAACCATATGCTCAATGAGAGTTGGATGCAGGAAGAAATAAAAGAGAAAATCATTAACTTCCTTGAGCATAATGACAATGAAGACACAAGCTACCAAAACCTGTGGGATACAGCAGTCTTCCTCAGAGGAAAATTTATTGCTTTAGCTGCCTACATCCAAAATACAGAAAGAAAATGCATTAGCAAACTTATAAGCCATCTTACAGAATTGGAAAAAGAAGAACAATCTAAGCCTAAACCCAGCAGAAGAAAAGAAATATTTATAATTAAATCAGAAATCAATAAAATTTAAAACAGAAGAATCATTCAGAAAACTAATGAAACAAAGAGTTGGTTTTTTGAAAAAATAAATAAAATAGATAAACTTTTGGCCAGACTAACTAGAAATAGAAAAGTAAAATCTCTAGTAACCTCAATCAGAAATGATAAAGGGGAAATAACAACTAATGCCACCGAGATACAAGAGATCATCTCTGAATACTACCAGAAACTCTATGCTCAGAAATTTGACACTGTGAAGGAAATGGATCAATATTTGGAATCAAACTCTCTCCCTAGACTTAGCCAGGAAGAAACAGATTTCCTGAACAGACCAATTTCAAGCACTGAGATCAAAGAAACAATAAAAAATCTCCCAACAAAAAAAATGCCCTGGTCGGATGGCTTCACACCAGAATTCTATCCAACCTTCAATGAAGAACTTATTCCCATACTGCAGAAATAATTCTAAAAAATTGAGGAGGAAGGAATCTTCCCCAATACATTCTACAAAGCAAATATCACCCTGATACCAAAACCAGGAAAAGCCCCAACTTAAAAGGAGAATTTCAGACCAGTTTCACTAATGAATATTGATGCAAAAATTCTCAACAAAATCCTGGCCAAATAGATTAAATTACAGCTTATCATCAAAAAAATCATACATCATGATCAAGTAGTTTTTCATCCCAGGGACACAAAGCTGGTTTAACATACGCAAGTCCATAAACGTGACTCAGCATACCAACAGAAGCAGAAACTAAGACCATATGATCCTCTCAATACATGCAGAAAAAGCATTTGACAAAATCCAGCATCCTTTTCTAATGAGAACACTGAAGAGTATAGGCATAGGTGCACATTTCTTAAACTGATCAAAGCTATCTATGATAAACCCACAGCTAATATTTTACTGAATGGAATAACTGAAAACTTTTCCACTTAGAACTGGAACCAGACAAGCTTGTCCTCTGTCACCATTACTGTTCAACATAGTGCTGGAAGTTCTAGCCAATACAATTAGGTAAGACAAGGAAATAAAGGACATCCAAATGGGAACAGAGGAGGTCAAACTCTCCCTCTTTGCTGACGATATGATCTTATACTTAGAGAACCCCAAAGACTCAACCACAAGACTCCTGGAAGTCATCAAAAAATACAGTAATATCTCAGGATATAAAATCAATGTCCACAAGTCAGTAGCCTTTGTATACGCTAATAACAGCTAAGATGAGAGACTAATTAAGGACACAGCTCCCTTCACCATAGCTTCAAAGAAAATGAAATACCTAGGAATATATCTTTTTTTTATACCTAAAAAAAAGAGGTGAAGGACCTCTATAAAGAAAATTATGAAACCCTAAGAAAGGAAATAGCAGAGGATATTAACAAATGGAAGAACATACCATACTCATGGCTGGGAAGAATCAACATTGTTAAAATGTCTATACTTCTCAAAGCAATCTACCAATTCAATGCCATCCCTATTAAAATACCAACATCATACTTTTAAGACTTAGAAAAAATGATTCTGCATTTTGTATGGAAACGGAAAAAAACTCCTATAGCTAAGGCAGTTCTTAGTAATAAAAACAAAGCTGGGGGCATCAGCATACCAGATTTTAAGCTATACTACAAGGCGACAGTGGTCAAGACTGCATGGTATTGGCACAAAACTAGAGACACAGACATTTGGAATCAAATAGAAAACTAGAAAAAGAAACTAACATCTTAAGCCATTACCTAATCTTCAATAAACCAAACGAGAACATACACTGGGAGAAAGACTCCCTGTTCAATAAATGGTGCTGGGAGAACTGGATATCCCCGTGTAAAAGACTGAAACTGAACCTGCACCTTTCTCCACTCACAAAAATTGATTCAAGATGGATACAGGACTTAAATTTAAGGCACGAAACGATAAAAGTCCTCAAAGAAAGCATAAAAGAAACACTGGAAGATACTGGCCTAGGGGAAGACTTTATGAAGAAGACTGCTGTGGCAACTGCAACAACAAAACTAAACAAATGGGACTTAATGAAACTGAAAAGCTGTACAGCTAAGCAGACAACAACCAAAGCAAACAGACAACCTACACAATGGGAAAGGATATTTGCATATTTTGAATCAGACAAAAGCGTGATAACTAGGATCTATAGAGAATTCAAATTAATCCATATGAAAAAAGCCAACAGACTCAGCACCTGTGGCTCAAGTGGCTAAGGTGCCAGCCACGTACACACAAGGTGGGGGGTTCAAATCCAGTCTGGGCCCGCCATACAACAATGACGGCTGCAACTAAAAAATAGCCGGGCGTTGTGGTGGGCGCCTGTGGTCCCAGCTACTTGGGAGGCTGAGGCAGAAGACTTGCTTGAGCCCAGGAGTTGGAGGTTGCTGTGAGCTGAAATGCCATGTGGCACTCTACCCAGGGGGACAGCTTGAGGCTCCTGTCTCAAAAAGAAAAAAGCCAACAAACCCATATATCAATGGGCAAGAGACATGAATAGAACCTCCTCTAAAGACAGATGAATAGCTAGTAACATATGAAAAAATGCTCATTTTCCCTAATTATTAGAGAAATGCAAATCAAAACCACCCTGAGATATCATCTAACCCCAGAGAGAATGGCCCACATCACAAAATCTCAAAACTGCAGATATTGGCGTGAATGTGGAGAGAAAGGAACACTTTGACACTGCTGGTGGGAATGCAAACTAATATAACCTTTTTTGGAAGGAAGTATGGAGAAACCTCAAAGAACTCAAGGTAGACTTGGCATTTGATCCAGCAATCCCATTACTGGGCATCTACCCAGAAGGAAAAAAATACTTTTATCATAAGGACACTTGCATTAGACTGTTTATCACAGCTCAATTTACGATCGCCAAAAATGTGGAAACAGCCTAAATGCCCACCAACCCAGGAATGGATTAATAAGCTATGGTATATGTATACCATGGAATACTATTGAGCCATTAAAAAAATGGAAACTTTACAGCCTTTGTATTAAAGTTAGAAGTAGAATACATTATTCTTAGTAAAGCATCACAAGAATGGAGAAGCGTGAATCCTATGTATACAATTTTGATATGAGGACAATTAATGATCTAGTACAGGGGTCCCCAAACTTTTTAAACAGGGGGCCAGTTCACTGTCCCTCAGACCTTTGGAGGGCCAGACTGCAGGCCCCAGGAGGAGTCGGCTACTAAGCAGGACAGGTAGTGGTGGCAAAAACACCCAGCGAGTCAGATAAATGTCCTCGGCAGGTTCGGTGCCTGTGGCTCAAGTGGCTAAGGCATCAGCCACATACACCTAAGGTGGTGGGTTCAAATCCAGCCCAGATCCGCCAAACAACAATGACGGCTGCAACCAAAAAAAAAAAAAAAAATAGCTGGGCGTTGTGGCAGGCGCCTGTGGTCCTGAGGCAGGAGACTCACTTGAGCCCAGGAGCTGGAGGTTGCTGTGAGCTGTGATGCCACGACACTCTACCCAGGGGGACAGCTTGAGGCTCTGTCTCAAAAAAAAAAAAAAAATGTCCTCGGCAGGCCAGGTGTGGCCTGTAGTTTGAGGATACCTGATCTAGTACATGGTGGGGGTTGGGGGAAAGAAAGAGCAGAGAGAGGGAAGGAGGGACAGGGGTGGGGTCTCGGTGTGTGACACACCTGTTGGGGGCAAGACACAATTATAAGAGGGACTTTACCTAACAAATACAATCAGTGTAACCTGGCTTCTTATAACCTCAGTGAATCCCCAATAAAAAAAAAAAAAAAGAAACAAAGCTATATAAAAAATTATAGATTTCATTTTACATACTTCAGATTAATACTTACTTTGGAGCATGCCTGTAATTGGTTTCCCATAACTTCTAACCGTGATAAGAGTCTATCTTCATCTATTAAAGCCTGTTGAAGAAAAATTAAATACAAATAAAACCCCAGAGTAATTAAAAAATAACATACGTGAAAAAAGCTGCTATTGCCAATAGGAGACATAAAATCAACACTGGTTCATTCATTAGGAAATAACTTTATTTGCTATAAAATTTTAGTTTTCATGAACGATACTAAACTATGTTTAAACGATTCTTGAGTAGAAAAGCAACTAGAATACCTGCCAACTGGTATCTGAAGCCTCTTGGGTGATGGCTAGTAGCCGCTGAAGCGTGGCTAACTTCTGTTCCAACATTTGTTCCCGATGTAAGGCCTCCTAACATTATAAATCACAAAAGAGATTCTGTATATAAAATCAGCACATTATACCCCATAAATGCAGTAATGTACACAGCTGTGATTAATTTTTAAAAAAATTACAAAGTATATTTTATATTCTAGGCACTGTGAAAATAAACAAAAAAGAGATTCTAATAAACACAACATGATTCCTTTGAGAAGTAATCAATTTTTAGCACATGATAAAATATTCTCATACTACATCTCCACCTGATGTATTTCACAGTATTTCAAACTTGATAATACTTTGTAAAAGAAAGATACAGTAGTCCCTCCCTTATCTCTGGTTTTGCTTTCCATAGTTTTGGTTACCTTTAGTACCACACAATAATTTGAGAGAAAGGGAGCAGGGGTCCACATTCACATAACTTTTATTACAGTACTTTGTTATAATTGTTCTATTTTAGTATTATTATTCTAATATAATTAAATGTTTATAAGGTAAACATTTATTATGTTTATAAGGTTAATTTATTATTAAAAAGATAATTTTTTACAAATTTAGTATAGCCTGCGTGTATAGTGTTTATTAAGTCTACAGGAATGTACAGTAATGTCCTAGGCCTTCACATTCACTCCACACTCACTCAGATCAACTTCCAATCCTGCAAACTCCAATGATGGTAAATGCAGGTGCATTATTTTCTATCTTTTATAGTGTACTTTTACTGTACTTTTTTGATGTTTAGATATGTTTCAATGCACAAATACCACTGTGTTATAACTGCCTACAGAATTCAATACATTAATATGCTGTACAGATTTGTAGTCTTATACCATACAGCTGGGAGCACAGAAGGCTATACCATCTAGGTTTATGTAAATCCTTCTATGACCTTCGGAAGGAAGAAATGGCTGAATGACATATTTCTCAGAATATATGCTCTCATTAAGTGACCCATGACTATATATATACATATATTTTTGTATGTACACACACACACACCTCTCTCTCTCTATATATATATATATGTATCTCAGAAGAAATTCATTCTAATCTAAGACAAAATAATCTTGTCAGCAGCAAAGATAGTTTATAATGGCTTAACTGGAAGAGTATAATATCTAAAATAAAAACAGCTGGGTGGCGCCTGTGGCTCAAAGGAGTAGGGTGCTGGCCCCATATGCCGGAGGTGGCAGGTCAAACCCAGTCCCAGCCAAAAACTGCAAAAAAAAAAAGAAACAGCTTAAAAATTTTCCTTTATAAAATGTTACACATACCTATATATATTTAAAGAGAGAAAGAATCCTTCATTCTCAGGGCCTATTTATTGCATCATCAGGTGTTGCTTTGACTGTATACTACTTATAAGCAATTAATACGCTAAAAATAAGTAAGCATCCACCAAATACTAATTCAATGTAACTAAGGGATCAAGGAGTTATATAACTATTTGGCAACCCCAAAGGAATATTTTCAAAGAAAGAACTGGTATGTAAAGCCCAATCTCTAGGTGATTTGTTAACATTTGATAGCTGCTAAAGGGGTCTCCTTCACAGAGAATCAAGGTGAAATGTTCACATCATTTAGCTGTGGTTTTGGCATACCTTCTTCACCTTGTTCTATTCCTGTCATCCTTCAGAGAACAATTACTACCCTAATTTCTCTGACTCATCTCACTAGAGAAGTGTATGCTTCAAACATAGTACCTGAAGTTTAAAGTGCATTTAATTCAATTTATGAATTTATTGTTCTCCACATCCTTGATAAATCATGATTAGGGAAATCTAGTTGAATTTGAACTAAAGGTACCATACTTTAATATAACTCTAAAGTTATAGAATTAGGAATCAAATAAAAGCCATACTGACTCAGAATCCACATTAAAACACAGCTTACATTTAAAAGAGACTATTTATTAAGTTTATTTTAAATGCTCAAAACATTCCTAATATCCAGGAAATTACACAGATGTTGCAAAAAGTTTTAGTGAAAAAGAAAACCACCAACCAACTATATCAGTAGAATCTACTTCCACTAGATGGTGTAGTTTCACCTTTTTAATTTGATTCCATTTGGAGTTTCTAAACTGCATTAAACCACATCTCAACAGCAATATAATAGTTCCAGAAATGATTTTTCAGTTCAGAGATATAAAATGCATCTTTTTTTTTTTTTTGCAGTTTTTGGCTGGGGCTAGGTTTGAACCCACCACCTCTGGCATACATACGGGGCCAGCGCCCTACTCCTTTGAGCCACAGGTGCTGCCCGAAATGCATCTATTTTTATGTTAAAAGTTCACAGTTTATATTAGAACTTTAATATTAATATTTATTTATGTTTTTTTTTTTTTGAGACAGAGCCTCAAGCTGTTGCCCTGGGTAGAGTGCTGAGGCATCACAGCTCACAGCAACCTCCAACTCCTGGGCTTAAGCAATTATCTTGCCTCCACCTCCCAAGTAGCTGGGACTACAGGTGCCTGCCACAATGCCCGGCTATTTTTTGGTTGCAACCATCATTGTTGTTTGGCGGGCCCGGGCTGTATTCAAACCTGCCAGCTCAGGTGTATGTGGCTGGGGCCTTAGCCACTTAAACCACAGGTGCCGAGCCTATATTAGAACTTTAAATGTATACACAAAAGACTGTGATACAATTTAGAAGAGTAAAAGATTAGAAATACTAGAAATATTCAAAGAAATGATATAAAAGTTGGAAAGAATGAGAGAGTTGGGAGATAAAATGTGCAGTCTAATGTGACTAGTAACGATAGTGTATAACCTTGGGCAAATCATTTAACCTACATAACTCTCATATTTTCCATGAAATATGAGCTCTAGACCAAATTAATCTCAAAGTTTTCTTCTACCTCTAAAAGTGGAGATCTACATCAATTAATGTGCCTTCCTATTGTATGGTAAACAGCTACTAACATTTGTAGCATATAGTCTTATGTGCCAAGCACTATTCTAAGTATTTTACACATTTCATTTATGCTCCACACTCCTATAGGCTAAGTGCTATTACCATACCACTTCATATGAGAGGAAAATGAGGCATAAAAGGGTTAAACTGGTTAGAGCCCATGCTCTTAAATTCTCAAGTGCAAATGTACAAAAACGGTTTTCTACACACACATTATGCCTAGTAAAAGACCTCATTAATACATTGATAATTTTCTGCCCTTCGGTATCCACCTGTAAAAATGGGGATAAAATATGTGCCTAATAAGATCTTGAGAGGATTAAATGAATTAATATAGGTAAAGAGCTAGAATGGAGCTTGGCATACAAATGCTATATAATTATTTGCTATTAATATTACTAAGCAACCAAAATCTTTCTGGGTTTAATTTTATTTAAAAGTCATCTATGGATAAAAAACTTTTTTGAAACCTCCTCACGCTTGAAAAAATTTTTTCTCTCACATAGAACTTATCTTCTCTAGACTTAAAAATTCTGAATCTTTTATCCCTTCTTCATAAGATCTACATTTAATCCTTTTCTTCTTTGAAAAGATGGTATTTCTTTTGTACTTATATCCAGTCAATTTTCTTTATCCTATATCTGTGAACAAGCAAAATAAAAGTTGTTTAGATTTGACTTTAAAGACTAAGAATTCTCAAGATTTACTTTTACCTGTAGATACTGAGAAAGCTGGAATAGTTCCTGAGAGTACATACTTGGAGTGTTAGCAGCAACCTAGTAACAAAATGATACCAGTGTCAACAGAAAACACTTTATGAAAGACTTTAAAGACAAACTAGCTCCTTCAAATAACCTACTTCAATGCACAAAAAATATATTTTATAAAATTAACCAGTTCCCTTGCTTCTCAAAATATCTCTGCCCTATGCTCAGAATTTATAAACAGTATTATACTATGCTGACCAGTTTGAATTTATAAGTAAGGCGGTGGAAAAAATGCTATTCGTGAAACATCACTTGAAAGCCAAATAAGCTTTTTCTTTTCTTTCTTTCTTTTTTTTTTTTGTTGCAGTTTTTGGCTGGGGGCCAGGTTTGAACCCACCACCTCTGGTATACGGAGCTGGCGCCCTACTCCTGTGAGCCACAGGTGCCACCCAATGCAGCTTTTTCTTAATCCAGAAATAATGCCTCCTAAAGTCAATAGATCCACATATTTCCCCTTTAAAATTCATCGTTAAATAGTCAGCAAATTACAATTCATTTAGAAGTAGCCATCTTCTTAGTATTTATATGTAGGTGGGCAAAAAGACATGAAATACAACACTTTGTCGAATGGGTGGAGGCAATGAAAAAAGTTTTATCCTTTTCTTTATACTACAGGTAAGTTTTAAGAACAAGATAGGAAATAAGGTAAACAAGTATTAGAAGAAATACCTTTTATGAGGGGGTATGGAACCCCTCATAAAAGGGGGAACCTTTTCCAAGGCTATGGAACCACGGTTTCTTTTTTTTTTTTTAAGATGGGTTCATGGGGTTGCTGTAACATTTACTCACACCTTCAACACCAACAAGCTATGTGTTAACTAGTAGCAATTCTTACTAAGCTCAGAAAGTATATTTTTATTAATATACTAACTGTAGGCAGAGAATTGGCATTGTTTTTTAAAGTTAGTTCTAAATCAGCAAGACTATTATTTACTTCTAAAATAATTCTTGGTGTTATAGAAGTTGATGATTAACTGCTTCTACCTCTAAAAAAGTAATCTAACAGAGACTATCATTTTAAACAGACCTTCATTCTTCATACAATAGGAAGAAAAATATGTAAAATATTTTTCGTTTAGTTTAGTTACTGTACTAAGAGAACTCAACATCCACTTTAAAGTCAAAAGATGCAGAAGATCTATTTTATTCAAATTAGGAATGACACAACAGTTTATTATTTCTGAAAAAAAGAAAACTGTTTTCTAACAAGCAATTTCTATAACATTTCTGATTAGATCAGGTTAAAACTGATCTTCAAATATAATAAATGAACAATTTCTGTAAACCCATATTTCTATGTTACTTCCCTCTATGGGAAAACGTTGAGTGAACTATTTGGATAGAAAGTTTTAACAAACTTCCAGACAGAACTGTATCTCAGAATAAAAAGTAATAGCTAACATTCCTTACTGCTGGCTAGGCACAAAACCAGTCAGTATTCCTAGTCTACACAGTCAACAGTTTACTTTAAAATAACAAAAGATTTTACTGAAGAAACATCCACCTTAAATTCTCCAGATATCAAAAATCAGAAGACTATAATAACTACATAGCTATACGCACTGTATATATTTTATTATGGAAGAGAAGTAAGTTTCTAGGTGAAAACAACCATTTTCAAAATAATATAGCTAAGTCACTTTGGAAAAAAAAACATTAGCAACTTACTTTGTCAACAGGACTTGGTAATGGAGCATGGATGACACTGAAAAGTAAAATTTAGAATTTTTATCTAGTATCCTGACAATAGAGGAAACATAGCATTAGAGTAGTTAACCACAAAATTGATATATTTGCTTTCATATAATTAGAAGAACATGAATTGTTCAATCCTTTATAAATGAATAAAATTCTTACAAAACAAAGTAATAAACATATAAACCCTTTACATATCAGTATATTTTTAGAAACAAATGCCAAGTCCAAATTTTATTAAATGTCCTTTGAGAACCCACTATTTATTGAAGGCTGTCGTGGGAATTTTTATACAGATAAGAAGTACTCTTTAAATTATCCATTTTCAATTTTGGAATGTGTAAATTAAGTTCCTTTTAAATTAAATATCCCTATACAGAAAGACTTAAAAAGCAACATTATACTGGAAATAAAAGCTATACTTGTTCCAGCGAAGAACAATTTTTAAAAAAATTTTTTTTTTGAGACAGAGTCTCACTATGTTGCCCTGGGTAGAATGCTATGGCGTCACAGCTCACAGCAACCCCAAACTCTTGGGGCTTAAGAGAGTCTCTTGCCTAGCTTCCCAAGTAGCTGGGATTATAAGCACCCTCCACAACACCCAGCTATTTTTTTGTTGCAGTTGTTTAGCCAGCGTGGGCTGAATTTGAACCCACCACCCTCAGTAAACATGGCTGGCGCCATAACCACTGTGCTACAGGCGCCGAGCCTGAAGAACTACTTTAATCAAAACAGTAATACTATTCTTCTCCACTGAGCCACCTCAGCAACCAACTGAAAGCGTGGATATATGTATAAATGAACTAAACTCAGTGCATTACTTTTAAACAAAACATTAAATAGACAGCACTAATTGCCTTTTTTTTTTCCTGATAAAATTTTACTGACAGAAAGGTAGTATGGCAGTTAAGCATGGAGGCTCAGAAGCATACTGACTGGGTCACCATCATAAAACCAATCCACAGAGTTATTTTGAATATTGAATGTGTTAATATAAATACTGAGCTGTCAAACAGTGGCAAAGGACATAGGAAGCCTTCATCACTACTACCACTCTCATGGGAATAGAGTGCTAAGGAAGCCAGAGTCTCTATTTCACAAAGCCCCATAAGAGGTGGGGCACAGTGGCTCATGCCTGTAATGCCAGCCCTTGTGATGTGGACTGCCTGAGCTCACAGGTTCATGATCAACCTGAGCCTGAGGGAGACCATGTCCCTAAAAAATAGCCAGGCTGCCCCAGCACACCACTGGGTCTCACACTTTGGGCTAAGCTCCAAAAATCATAGGAAAGCAAAGCCTCCTTATTTCATAGATGGATAAATGAGGCCCAGAGAAGAGGAGTATTTACTCAGGTTTGGATTTTTATCGTAGATTTGGGTTCCATTTCCTGGGGGAAGGGATCTCCATTTTTGCTGAAGTCCTGTCAAGTTACTTTTATAAATTTCATAAGGTATTACAAGTGCTGTTATGCGTGCTTAATAAATATTGATTCACTTAAAAAAATAGCCAGGATATAAGTGATATATATTTGTATTTTATTTTATTTATTTATTTTTTTTGAGACAGAGCCTCAAGTTGTACCCCTGGGTAGGGTGCCCTGACATCACAGCTCACAGCAACCTCCAACTCCTGGGCTCAAGTGAGTCTCCTGCCTCAGCCTCCCAAGTAGCCAGGACCACAGGTGCCCACCACAAGGCCTGGCTATTTTTTGGTTGTAGCCATTATTGTTGTTTGGCGGCCTGGGTTGGATTCGAACCTGCCACCTTAGGTGCATGCAGCTGGCGCCTTAGCCACTTGAGCCACAAGCGCCAAGCCTATACTTGTATTTTACACAAACTACTTTAGATATAGGTATATTTTGTCTGAATTATAAAAAGGTTAATGGGGCAGTGCCTGTGGCCCAGTGGGTAAGGCACCAGCCCCATATACCGAGGGTGGCAGGTTTAAACCTAGCCCTGACCAAACTACAACAAAAAAAATAGCCAGGCATCATGGCGGGCACCTGTAGTCCCAGCTACTTGGGAGGCTGAGGCAAGAGAATCACCTAAGCCCAGGAGTTGGAGGGTGCTGTGAGTTGTGACACCACAGCACTCTACCAAGGGCGACAAAGTGAGACTCTGCCTCTCAAAAAGAAAAGGTTAATGTGTGAATAAAAACCAGAACAAGGTACAGTAGAAAATGAGAACAGTTATTTAAAGTCAGGGTGCTTGTAGTCCTAGCACTCAGGAGGCTAAGGCAGGAGAATTGCCTAAGTACAGGAGTTGGAAGTTCTTGTGAGCTATGACACCATAGCACTCTACCGAGGGTGACAAAGTAAAACTCCGTCTCAAAAAATAAATAAATAAATAAAGTCAGGGTGGTGGGATTATAGGCAATTCTTTGTGTTTCTTTTCATTTGAAAACAATCTGTATAATAAAATAAAAATTAAGAAAGAATTAGTTTTTGAGAACTACCTACTAAAAATTTTTTGATTGTTTTGGTAGAGTCTTGCTCTGTCTCCCAAGGTAGAGGGCAGTGGCATCATCATAGCTCATCACAACCTTGCACATACCACCATGCTCAGCTAAGTTTTCTTCTAATTTTTGGAGAAAGGGTGTGGCTGTGGCTCTTGTTCAGACTGGTCTCAAACTCCTAGCCTCAAGCAATATTCTCCCAGAGTGCTAGGATTATAGGAATGAGCCACTGAGCCCAGCCCCAAGTGGCTAGGGCGCCAGCCACATACACCTAAGGTGGCGGGTTCAAATCCAGCCCAGACCCGCCAAACAACAATGACAGCTGCAACCAAAAAATAGCCAGGCATTGTGGTGGGTGCCTGTGGTCCCAGCTGCTTGGGAGGCTGAGGCAGGAGACTTGCTTGAGCCCAGGAGCTGGAGGTTGCTATGAGCTGTGATGCCATAGCACTCTACCCAAGGGGATAGCTTGAGGCTCTGTCTCGAAAAGAAAAAAAAAAAAAAGCACTAAACACTACATATACAATGGACCTTGACCTCTAGGCATTCTCCCATACTCAAAACATCCACAGAACAAGTGGAGTCAGGTTGGAAATTGGACCATCTACCTTTGAAGACCATTACAATCTTCTTCCAGCTCTAGAGAATTGCTGTTCAAAATTCATTTTCTCCAGAAAGTTAGCACAGTACATACAATGAAACTGACAGCAAAAATTTAAATGATGCTAATATTTAAATGCATAGGAAAAACCAAAGAATGTGAAGAAAACAGGGGCAAATATTAAAAGAACTGGGGAAGAAGAGGAATAAGGACATTAATTCACTATAATAAACTGAAAAAATTCACATGCTCATCTAGATGGAAGCTGAAAACAAAGACGATCCGTTGTGTAACTGCTTAAATCTTAACTGCATGAAAGAAAAATCTTATTGTCAAATATAAACATTAAAGTCTTAAAGAAACAATACATCAATAGTTGATTAATAGTTACTCTTAATTCTAAAACTTTAACTCTTTAGCTTTAATGAAAGCTAAGTTACATTAAAGTTCCTAAAGTTTATTATAATTTTAATAAACTATAAATAGGAAACAGATTAATGTTTTAAATTTAAAATATTCTAAAATTTCTGCTTTGTTTCAAATTGGTAGCTTCTAATGGAAGCATGAAAAATGATTCTAATGAAAACAGACTGTCACAGTAACAGGTGGGCTTCTCTCTGCTTAATCTTTCCTTCTCTTTTTTCTATTCATTACTCCATTTTCCTTCAATTTATTGTTTCTCTTAAGCTTGCACCCTCAGATCATTGTCTCTGTTTTTGAAGGGCAGAAAATATTATATTGGGTGTAGAAACAAGATTTTAGCATATTCAAAGTTTTCCTCAAAATAAAAAAAGTTTAAAGATTGCTCAACTCCCTTTAATACTCCATAACCTCTGAAATGCACAAGATCAAAATGCAAAGTACTATATGCACATCAAAAGGAATGAATGTATCACTTACCAATTAACTTACATACCCCACACATTGTGAAAAACAACTAATTACCCACCAAAATATAAATTGTAGAGTTAAATTTAGAAACAAAATTACCCTGCCTATGATACATTATTATCTACTAGAAGGGCAACTACTGTGAAAAGTAATTTACACTTAAGTGTATTCTATTCCAAAAAAGTACTATGCCAATTTTCTAACATAATTAAAAGAATCCTGATGCACTCTATTAACAGCATACCACCATCTAGCATATAACTTCACAGCACTAAATTATACTCACTCTGAGCGGAGCCGGGCTTCCATACCATCTGGTAGAAAAAGTTTTATTGTGGAAACAATACACCCATGGGTAACTGGTTAAAACAAACAAATAATATGAATAAAATGATTGTTTAAAAATATAAAACTTCATACCTATGGTATCTAAACATATATTTTATTCTTATATGTAAAAACTTCTGGAAAACAAAATAAATCCGATGTTGTAATGAAAATATTCATTACAATAGAGAAACTCATCCCTGTCCACAATAAACCACAACTGCAAGGTAGAATTATAGACAGAAGTGTTTTGAAAGGTATCCGAACCTCCAATTCTATAACATTCAATAAAAGATCAATTGAATCAATGAAAACATTATCTCAGGCAGGACAACCTTCTCACTGAGCTTGCTATCACTGCACCCTGCAAATTTGCATGGTTTCTGGTCATATCACATAAATAACTAAAAATGTTTGCTATATAATGCCCTGCTAGTCTTTAGGGTAAACACAGGTATCAAAATAAACCACTGTAGGGGGAAAAAAAAGATCAATTAAATATATGGAATTGTAACTGAGGGAGGAAAATGCACTTTCTTCCTATCTGATAGCATTAAACTGTAACTTACAGTAAAACCTCCATAGTTGACCATCTCCCCACACTAACCATCTCCTTAAGTTAACCTAATTTTCATAGACTGAATATACACCCCATGTATCAGTATATAATGTACACCCCTACTATCAGTATAGTAGGCTGAGTTCCTTACGTTGACCCTCTCTTTATGCTGACCAATTTGCTATAGTCCCTTGGTCAACTTAGAGATTCTAATATATTTCCAAATTTAAAATAATGATCCTATTCTTAAAACTGAAGTTCTGCATTATACAGTTGCAGGAGTGTCTAACTTTTTAAATTTCCTCTGCCCCACACTGAAAGAGTAAGAGTTATCTTGGGCCACACATTAAATAACAAACAGTAATGAAAGTTAATTAGCAAAAAAAAAAAAAAAAAAAAAGACAGAAAGAAAGAAAAGAAGGGGAGAGGAACCCCTGCATATTTTTGTAATATCTGACATCACAGATAAGCAAGAAAAGTCCTCACAAAATCAGCATGTGGGCCCACAGGCCACAGGTTCGATACCCCTGGTTGAATATGCTATTCAATCCTCCCATTTTATGGGTGAGAAAACCAAGATCTCAGACAAGTGAAAATGTGCCCCACAACTCTGTATTATTAATTATTAGAGTTGTTTGCTAGTATACAAGATTCTCATTTCAATATTTAAAACTTTTGTTTCCCTTTTTTTTTTTTCTATCTGACTTTAAGATCCAATGTTTTGTTTCCTTGATGGCTATTTCTTCCACCAGCCCCAACATAATTTTTTTCTTCCCCCGAGGCAGAGTCTTAAGCTGTTGCCCTGGGTAGAGTGCTGTCGCATCATAGCTCACAGCAATTTCGAACTCCTGCCTTGTCACTCTCCAAGTGATTCTCTTGCCTCAGCCTCCTGAATAGCTGGGACTACAGGGGCCCACCACAACACTCAGCTATTTTCTTAGAGATGGGGTCTTGCTCTTGCTCAGGTTGGTCTGGAACCTGTGAGCTCAGAGCAATCCATGCACCTTGGCCTCCCAGAGAGCTAGGATTATAGGTGCGAGCCACCATGCCCAGCCAATAAAATAGACTTTTAAGAAGAGAGCTACTGCATTTGAGGGTAACTCATTAAATGATCAGACCCATGAATCATCAAGATGATAATATAAACATAAAGTTCATAATATGACTGTCATCTGGAATTACACATTAAACTTAAGGAATTTAGAACATTTATTCAATACAGATTTGTATTGACTAATTGATTATATGGAAAGTGCTATCACAGATGAAGAACCACCTATTGCAGTGGTTCCCAATCTTTTTGGTACCAGAGACCAGTTTGATGAAAGACAATTTTTCCACAGATGGGTGGGGGCAGATATGGTTTTGATATGAGTCTACAAGCAACTGATTTATTATAGTCGCTGTATAGTCAAACCTCTCTTCTAATGACAATCTGTATTTACAGGTGTTCCCAGCACTAGCATCACTACGTCAGCTCCACCTCACATCATCAGGCATTAGATTTTCATAAGGAACATTCACTCACATGTACAGTTTATAGTTGGGTTCATGCTCTAATAAGAATCTTATGCCTCTGCCTTCTGTCAGGAGGTGGAGCTGCTGGTGGTGGTGTGAGTGATGGGTGCAGCTATAAATACAGATGAAGCTTCACGAGCTCACTGCAGCGTACTTCCTGCTGTGCAGCCTAGTTCCTAACAAGCCACAGACTTGTACTGTCCATAGCCTGGTGGACAGAGACTATGGATCTACTGGATAGTCTTCTAAACTTTGCCTAGCACAGCAATCACAGCCATGAATCACTGGATTCCTTCCTTTCTGGTCTCATCCTCTATCCTGCTACCGTAAGTAATCTATACAAAGCCAAGTTACCTGCAATATTTAAACACCTTACCTTTCACAACTCCATGTCTTTTACACAAGCTGTCCCTTTTGTCAGTGATGTCCTCTATCCCCTTGCCTATACAAGCAAATACTGCTTATTTCCCAGGCTCAGACTTTCTACTTCTTTTACCAAAGGTTAGTATCTGAGTTAGATGTCCCCAGAGCCTCCTATATCTACTTCTTATAACATTAAACATGCCTTGCTATAAACATTTATCATTTACACAAGAGTTTTCTCACCAATTAAACTCTTTAAGGGCAGTAATGATTGTTTGCTTCTCACTTTATAAACCTGTATACTTAGCACTCATCTCTTACATAGCAGACACTTAACAAATGCTTACTGAAGATATCAAAGAACATATCTGCCTAATACTTTAGAGTTTCCATTACTCAAGGGTAAAGATGTTTCCTACTTTGAGGACAGTAGGGTTTGTCTCCATTTGCAGAAACTACTTAGTCCTCTCCTCTCCCCCAGAAGACAGGGAAGAGATGGCTTTATCCCAGCTTATGGCTCCCCCAGAGATTTACTAAAACAGTCTATAATAAATAAAGGAGCACATATTATAGATCAGATCCAGCAATATCTACACTTTACCAATATATTTAAGTTGGTAATAAAGTTGTTTTTTATTTTTATTTACTTATTTTAGATAGAGTCTCACTTTGTTGCCCCTGGCCAGAGGGCCATGGATGGCATCAGCTTAGCTCATAGCAACTTCAAACTCTTGGGATTCAAACAATCTTCCTGCCTTGGCCTCCCAAGTAGCTAGGACTACAGGCATCTCCCACAAAGCCTGGATATTTTTTTCTATTTTTAGTAGAGATGGGGCTTTGCTCTTCCTTTGGATGGTCTCAAACTCCTGAGCTAAAGTGATCCTCCTGCTTTGGCCTCCCAGAGTGCTAGGATTATAGGCCTAAAGATTTTGGGGTTTTTCTCTTGGGGGGGGGGACAGAGTTTCACTGTTACCCTTGGTAAAGTGCCATGGCATCACTGCTCACAGCAACCACAAACTCTTGGGCTCAAGAAATTCTCTTGCCTGAGCCTCCCAAGTAGCTGGGACTACAGGCGCCCTCCATAATGCCCGGCTATTTTTAGACATGAGGTCTCTGTCTGGCTCAGGCTGGTCTTGAACTTGTGAGCTCAGGCAATCCACCCACCTCAGCCTCCCAGAGTGCTGAGATTACAGGCAGGAGCCACTGCACCTGGCACAAGCAACAGAATTTCTTTTTTTTTCCTCGAGACAAGAGTCTCACTATGTCGCCCTCAGTAGCGTGCTATTGACAGCAACCTCAAACTCTTGGGCTTAAGCAATTCTCTTGCCTCAGTCTTCCAAGGAGCTGGGACTACAGGTCTCTGCCACAACACCTGGCTATTTTATTGTTGTTATTGTTGTTTAGCTGGCCTGGACTGGGTTCAAACCCGCCAGCCTGCGTGTATGTGGCTGGCACCCTACCCACTGAGCTATAGGCACTGCCCAGCAGTTTTGTTTTTTTTTTAAAGAACATCTCTGACTATGCTGACAACTTAAGTCTATCCAACCCTGCCTTTGAAGTGATTCTTACACAGATGCATAGAAATCTGAGTTATTTTTTTGATTTGCAACAGGCAAGTCTTTTTTTTTTTTTTTTTTTGAGACAGAGCCTCAAGCTGTCGCCCTGGGTAGAGTGCTATGGCATCACAGCTCACAGCAACCTCTAACTCCTGGGCTCAAATGAGTTTCCTGCCTCCGCCTCCCAAGTAGCTGGGACCACAGGCGCCCGCCACAACGCTCGGCTATTTTTTTTTTTGGTTGCAGCTGTCATTGTTGTTTGGCGGGCCCGGACTGGAAACCCGCCACCTTAGGTGTATGTAGCTGGTGCCTTAGCCATTTGAGCCACAGGCACCAAGCCAACAGGCAAGTTTTTAAAGTAACCTGATAAAAATGTTTTGTTTTAATACTTACATTAATCAACTATACGTAGCAGCATTTCCCAAAATAGAGTGCTAAAAATATTAACAAAAAAGGACTTGAGGATCAGATGAATTGGTTATATTTGGTTAAAAGAAGTTTTAAAACATGGGGGAGGGGGGTTGTTTTTGGCTTGTATTTTCTGCCATGGGCTTTCTCAGAACCTAAAGGGTTTTGTCCATAATGAAGCTCTAAAAAGTAATATACATTTTCCAAATTTATTTGACCTTTGAGCATCTCTCTGACCTCCTTATAGGAACACACTGAATTGATATTATGACAATATACTTTGGAAAATACTGCTCTAAAGCATTCAATGAAGTACTTTCAAAACATATTTTGCTCTCAAATATATCCCAGAAATGTTATGTTCCAAGATTCAAGGACAAAATTAATTACAAAACAAAATTTAAATAGCTCCCTAGGGAGGATAATAGAACCATGGAAACATTGCCACATTAAATATACATATGTATTATAAGGCACATGTAAATTTCAGAAATATCAAAATATGAAAACCAGGTATGTCTGAATTGAAGAAACAAGGTGGAAAAATCCGCAATTACCTGCTATAGCTATGAGACTATTAAACATCAGGGTGAAGACTGCATGAACTGATTCTACTGTTTTTCTGTTTTTTCCCCTCTATAATCATATATAGGCCATTTATTTTGCTTCTGAGTTACTGTATTTACTTTTGGTATGCACCTAGCCTTTTTTAATCGTCTCTTTGCACAAACACCATATAGAGGACCCATGTTCACTCTGGTAAGTTTAAAACCTGTCTGAAGACCTGGATTGGGAGACCGCAACTTTTGAGGTAGGTGTGTTATAGTTTGGTTCTATCTCCATTTTTTCAATGAGTAGAAATATTACTCTATACTTAAGAGTAGTTTGAAGGATCTCTTGAAATGACTGGCACCAACAGGAAGGACAATGAATAAAACCATAAAAACCTAAGAAATACTGGGCAGCGCCTGCGGCTCAGTGGGCAGGGTGCCAGCCCCATATACCGAGGGTGGTGGGTTCAAACCCAGCCCTGGCCAAACTGCAACAAAAAAATAGCCAGCTTTGTGGCGGGCGCCTGTAGTCCCAGCTACTTAGGAGGCTGAGGCAAGGGAATTACCTAAGCTCAGGAGTTGGAGGTTGCTGTGAGCTATGTGATACCATGGCATTCTACTGTAGGCCATAAAGTGAAACTCTGTCTCTACAAAAAAAAAAAAAGAAACCTAAGAAATATTTCATAAACCAAAATGAAAATGAGAAGTGTTAATATTTCTAGATGGGGGAATGAATTTTTCAGATTGCTTTACGACTACAATCTAATGTACAGGTTGAGAATGTCTTATCCAAAACTCTGAAATCTGAAATACTCCAAAATTCAAAACTTTCTGAGCACAGACATGACAAGTGGAAAATTCTACACCCAACATGTGATGGTTTGCAGTCATAATGCAGTCAAAACTTTGTTTCATGTACAAAATTATTTTAAAGTATCACATAAGATTACCTCCAGATTATATGTGTTTATAAGATATAAACATCAATAAATTCTGTGTTTCAATTTGGGCCCCCTATTCCCAAGATACCTTACTATTTGCAAATATTCTAAAATTAAAAAAAAAAAAACCATATTCAAAATCCAAAATGCTTCTAGTCCCAAGCATTTTGGATAAAGGATACTCCTGTAAAATGGCTACAAGGACCTTCAATTCCAAATTTTGGGCTTCATATAAAGCTTCTAATTCTTAGAACCTATTTTTTTATTAAGTTAGAAAGGGGGCAGAGAAAGTTAGCTGAATAGACAAGTACTCTTTTAATTCTAATTTGTAAAAGTTGATATTCTTTTTATTCTGTTTTCATTTGTAAGCTCTAGTTTATCAAAAATACTTTCCTCTTCAATTATTTTTTTTAACCTCAGATATAATTCTTATAAGAAAGGCAGAATATATTTCTCTTTATTTACTTATATGTTTCAGAATGATAAATTGGTTTCCTAAATTCTTCCGAAGGTTATCAAATCTTTTTTCCTTTTTAATACGCTTTTAAACTCATGGATTTGAATATATTTGATATATTTTAATCCATTAGTGTTATTATGGTTTGATGTCCAAATTGTCTGTCTTTGACCATATGTTTTATGACAACATCTTCTAAGTTTAATCTGTACATTTACTGCTATAGCCTCAGAGTCAACTATTTAGTCTTGTTTCTACCTATTTATTTGGTGGGAAGAAACTTTTCCCTAGGTATGTGGATTTACTGACCATTTTATTTCTATTTCTTTATAATACTATGCAGTAATATCACTCAATGGCTTGTTTCTTGACTCATCCAGGAAGAGTGGTAGTTCTCTTGATTTACCTGTTTGCTCAATAAATATTTACTTGCAAACCTGCTGGCCACTAAGCAATATACTAAGAATAATGGAGGAAACCAGGTTCTTGTCTTTGAAGAGATTTCAATGTAGAGAGAACAAATCAGAAACACCTAATATAACAACAAAGGTAAAAAAAAATGGGGGCGTTAGACCACAAATGCTAGAAGACATACAAAACACTACTATGAGAATTTGGAATGGGAAAGGGCAGGGGGAAGCTTTATAAAAAAGGTAAAAAAAAAAAATTTGTAATTTGGGTACAGGACAACTGCAAAAAGAACTCTACCTAACAAATGCAAATATTGTAACCTAGCTGATTGTATTCTCACATTAACCTGAAATTTAAAAAAAAATTGTAATGGAAGGAAAAGTAGAGAAAACAGAACAAGCCAGGAATCAGGAAAAGGAAGTGAGAACATGCACATGTAAGGAGGGCAGCTGAAGGAAACTGGATACAGGAAGTAAAGAACCTACATTTCAAGGCTCTTTAGAGGTCAGGCTCCATGTTAAGAACATCTGTTAACTAGTTATGAAAAACAATGTAAATAGCAATTTTTATGTCCTATTTTATAGATGAGGTAACTAAGGTCAAAGAAGCTAAAGAAACTTGCTGAGACCACATGTTTGTTAAGTGGCAGTGCCAGGATTCAAAAGAATCTTTTCTGTGTACCACCTTACATTTAAATAATCCATTTTAACAGTTTAACATATATTCAGGGGAGTAATGGAAAATAAACCAAAAGGTTAAATTGAGTCTATATTTTTGAGGGCCTTAAGTGCATAATTCAGTGTTTTAGACTTTGTTCTACAGCATGGCACAGGAGGGCTTCTAAGAACAGGAAAATGATATCAATAAAACCGTAATAGAAGAATATTCTGTAGGCAGGAGCTTGGAAAAGAATGATGGCCACTATGGTGTACTGTACCAGAGTATGGCATATTGTACCAGAGTATGGTGCAACACTCTAGGATAACAACAGGAAAAACAGAGAGCAACAAGGAAAGGAGGCAAACAACTACTGTCAGAGCTAAGGTGGAAGACACAGAATTCAGAAAAGATGTCAAGACTCTAAGCTAGAGTGTTTGAGAGCATGAAGGAGCAGTAAAAGAAATTTGGAAGTCAGTAAGTTGTCTGAAGGGGAAATTAATCTTTGGGCAGAGCAATTATAGGGAAAACAGCAGAACATTCAAGAGGAAATAACAGGCTAACAGCTGGAAATACAGGACCTGTAAGAATGGATTCATAGCAGGCAGGTGAGAAGGAAACTTGGTACTTAAAGACAGGGGAAAGCATAGAAAAAAGCTGCTGCCAGACCTTAATTAAGCAGTTATACAACAGACTCACACAGCACACCCAGTAAAGTTCCTTCTTAGGACTAAAACATGGAATCCAGGGATCTGTAGTTGTACAAAGCTCTGCAGAAAAATCTGGTGCATAGCCTGGATGGAGAATCTATTTTTAAAATGAACAAAAGAAGATTTCCATGCCATCGGAGAGGTTTCCAGTGAAAGTGATACAGTTTGTGCTAAATCAGCTTTGTGATTACCCCTAGCACCTGGAAAGGAGAAGCAGGTAAAAGTACCTTTGAAATGGCCATTTATGAGTTCTAAAGGACAGATAAAGGAACCTAGGGCTAAAAGTGCTCAGAAAGAAAGGAAAAATTAATGGTAAGCAAAGACTGTACAGATGATAATCAAGGGCTTTACTAATAATAACAGTACCTGGCCCTGAACAGAGCATTATATATACACTCTTCCAATGTTCAATATGAACGCCATACAACAATGTGAACACTGCACCACTACCTTTTGACGTAGGAAGCAGGATCATGATTCCCATTTTATAAAATGAGAAAACTAAAGCTTACATAGGCTAACGAGAAGCAGTAGGTAACAAGGAGGTTGCTGATTCCCACTCTTTATATTAAACCTCTGGGGATTAGGAAGAAGGTTGTCCAAATCTTGATTTAGATGAGATGGGATAAAAAGCTTTTATAAAATGATGGATGAAGATTCATAGGACATTTTAAATTTATTCAATCAACACGTGCCAGGTTAAATTTTGAAATTCTACAATGAAGACTAGACACATTTCCTGCCCTTGCACAGCTCATAGTTTAGGAGTGAGGACACAAAAAGGACGTGTGCAGAATGCAAAGGGGCATGGAGGAAATACCTCATCCAATCTTGTAGAATCAGAAAAGGTTTCTAGGCATAGGAAGAAGCATGTATGAGGGCTTGAAGGCCAGGTAGTATGTTTCCCCAAAAATAAGACCTACCCCAAAAATAAGCCCTAGCAGGATTTCTATGCATTTGTTAAATATAAGCCCTATCCCTATAATAAAACCTAGCGATGCATAGCCATGCTACATAGCTACACCATGCATTTTGGCACAGAGAGGAAGACATCCCCTGAAAATAAGCCCTAATGTGTCTGTCTTCTTCTTCTTTTTTTTTTTTTTGAGACAGAGCCTCAAGCTGTCCCCCTGGGGAGAGTGCCGTGGCATTACAGATCACAGCAACCTCCAACTCCTGGGCTCAAGTGAGTCTCTTGCCTCAGCCTCCCAAGTAGCTGGGACCACAGATGCCCGCCACAATGCCCGGCTATTTTTTGGTTGCAGCCGTCATTGTTGTTTGGCAGGTCCGGGCTGGATTCGAACCCACCACCTTAGGTGTATGTGGCTGGCGCCTTAGCCAGTTGAGCTACAGGCGCCGAGCCTAGTGTGTCTTCTTGAGAAAAAATAAATATAAGACAGTGTCTTATTTTCGGGACACACTGTATACTGTGAAGAGTAATTGAGTGCAGTTGCAGCACAGTCAAAGAAAGATACACCATTGACCTTGCTCTTGGTTCACAGGGGCTTAACTAAGGAACAGTTGGTGAAGAAGACCCAAAATGATGAGCTGACTAGAGTTATATGTGAAATTTATAGAACTAACTGGCCCCAAGCTTTGCAACAGGAGGTTACAGTAATGGTGTGTGACCCAGAAAACCCATTCTCTGAACAGTTTGTGAGAACGGAGGAGTAATCAGTGATTGGGTTGCTAATCCTTGAGTGTCTCTCTTCCTTCCTTTCTTTCTAAAAATCTACCAGAGTATCACCCTACTTGTTTACAATGATATGTTATATGTGTAGTGTAGGTTATTTGTACATGTCTGACCAGTGCGTTTGTTCCTTGGAACCATACTCTGTGGAAAGTGAAACATAAAAACCACATTGTTTTTTAGCTGAAAGCAGGAGAAACACTAATAGGACCTGATGATGTCCAGTGGCATTGGGTTGAATTATCTTTTTAAGAAAACCCTGATAACCAGCTTGATGAAGGTGTTTCAAATTGTATATTAAACAGCACAATGTACCCCATGTTTGCATCAATGTACACAGAAATCAATTAATAAAAAAAAAAAAAAAGAAAACCCTGATAAAAGAAAACCCTCCTTTAAGTTGACCTAATTTTCATAGACTGGATATACATCACACGTACTCAGTGGAAGTTCCTTATGTTGACCAGTTTGTTATAGTCCATTAGATAGTCAACTTACAGAGGCCCTACTATATTTTACATATCATATATTCTTTTTCTACAATTTCTTTTTACACAAATTTCATATAAATACATAAAAGTCACACATACTGGAAGATGTTTAATTGTTCTATTAACCCCCTTTCACTTTTAATTTGGTTCTGTCTTCTCTACTTCTACTCATACTCCTGGTTAACTCACATTAATGACATACTATGTATTCTTAAGTACTTCATCCTCATGTACATATTATCATATACAAATGCATACATCTATGTGTATATTTATAGGACTGGTGAGACTTTAAAGTAATTAAATTATTAAAAACAATTGATTCTTTCCTTAGTCAACAATATACCCCGGCTCGGCGCCTGTGGCTCAATCGGCTAAGGCGCCAGCCACGTACACCTAAGGTGGCGGGTTCGAATCCCCAGCCCGGGCGCGCCAAACAACAATGATGGCTGCAACCAAAAAATGGCCAGGCGTTGTGGCGGGTGCCTGTGGTCCCAGCTACTTGGGAGGTGGAGGCAGGAGACTCACTTGAGCCCAGGAGTTGGAGGTTGCCATGAGCTGTGATGCCATGGCACTCTACCCAGGGGGGATAGCTTGAGGCTCTGTCTCAAAAAAAAAAAACCCCACAGAAACCCTGCAATTTATGTAATTC
>CAUYQV010143728.1:0-10082 GCA_963574575.1 Galagoides demidoff
TGCCTGCTGTGTGGGCAGGGGCCCAACATCGCTGTGGGCAATTCCAAGCCAGCTCTGGGAGCTGCTATCAAATCAGGAAAGAACACGACTGTTTTTTAGCTGATGTAACAGTTCTCTCTCTCTCCTCCCTCCTTCCTTCCTCCCTCCCTCCCTCCCTCCCTCCTTCCTTCCTTCCTTCCCTCCCTCCCTTCTTCCTTCCTTCCTTCCTTCCTTCCTTCCTTCCTTCCTTCCTTCCTTCCTTCCTTCCTTCTTTCTTTCTTTCTTTCTTTCCATTACTTATACATGAATAATGGCCCTGCAATTGGGAACCTACCTACCCGTGCTGTTCACTTTTCATCTCAGCCTGGACATAGAAACAAACAACGTCTCATTATAGGCAGATCATAGATGGTTAAAATGCAGCCTTTGAGATGGATTTTATGGCAACCCAGAGCCCCATTAGATGCCCCAGCTTTTCACTGATAAATCTTTCCTGGCTGTTTCTATTCATTTATTCAGATTGGGTCTTAGATAAATACAGGCTGGGTTTGGCGGAAGGGAAAAGGGTGCACAGACCCTCTTTCCTTCATAGAAAGAACTATCCAACCCCTCAGCACCTACCTGCGAGCACGAGGGAAGCCTTCGGCGGCATCCCACGAGTTAACATCATCTGTCTGATACGCGGCCGGCCCCAGCTGTCTAGTTACCATTATCCTCTCTGCAAATGCTGCTGGCCCTGTTGCCAAGGCTGAAGATCAAAGTCTGTGTGATCAGGACCACATGTGGGTCCCCTCTGGTTTCCAGGGACGTGGAATTAGGGACCAGCTACGGCAGGACCTTCTCAGACTTAGGCGTCTGGCAGACAGCAGTCGGGGCAGTGTGCCGACATCCGGACCTTCCGGACACTGTAGTTTCCACGAGTTATCCAGGTTTTGGAGAGGCCTCTTCAGAGCCTGGTGCTGGGATCCTAGCCTCCTCCTCCTCACTGGCTGAGGGCTCTGGGACCATGTGGTCAGCTAAGCCACCACCAAGAAAGCCATGTGGTCAAGGACGCGGCAGAAGGGTACCAATAATTCTGCAGGGTAATCTGCTGAGATTTCTTTTCATCTTGCTTCATTACTGAAACTGATTTGTGCAACCTCCACAGGTGACAGAAATCTTTCTTTAGTGTTTTCTTTCTTCCTTCCCATCTTTCTTTCTTTCTTTATTTTTATTTTTTTATTTTTCGGCCAGGGCTGGGTTTGAACCTACCACCTCCAGTATGTGGGGCTGGCACCCTACTCCTTGAACCACAGGCACCACCCCCTTCCTTTTTTCTCTCCCTCTTTTCTCCCCTCCCTTCTTCTCTCTTTCCTTCCCCTTCCTTCTCCTTCCTACCTCCCTCCCTCGCTTCCTTCCTTCCTTCCTTCCTTCCTTCCTTCCTTCCTCCCTCCCTCTCTTCCTTCCTTCCTTCCCTTCCCCTTCCTTCCTTCCTCCCTCCCCCATCCCTCCCTTCTTCCTTCCTTCCTTCCTTCCTTCCTCCCTCCCTCCCTTCTTCCTTCCTTCCTTCCTCCCTCCCTTCTTCCTTTCTTCCTTCCTTCCTTCTTTCCTTCTTTCCCTCCTTCCTTCCCTCCTCTCCCCTCCTCTCCTCTTTCCTTCCCTTCCACTTTTTATCTCTCTCTTGTCTTTTCTTCCTCCTTCTTCCCTTCCTTCCTTGCTCCCTCTCTTCCTTCCTTCCTTCCTTCTTTCCTTCCTTCCTTCCTTCCTTCCTTCCTTCCTTCCTTCCTTCCTTCCTTCCTTCTTTCCCTCCTTCCTTCCCTCCTTCTTCCCCTCCCTTCTCTCCTCTCCCCTCCCCTCCCCTTTCATTCCCTTCCACTTTTTATCTCTCTCTTGTCTTGTCTTCCTCCTTCTTCCCTCCCTCCTTGCTTCCTTCCTTCTTTCTTCACTAAAAACACTTTCTTTTGACATCTTTTGAAAAATCAAACTTCGAGTTTGGAGACAGCACGCAGTTGTGAGCAGTGTCACAGAGCAGGCCGGCACCTGTCACCCAGTCCCTACGGTGGGTGACACTCTCACACAGCTATAATTCCAGATCACGGCCAGGATGTCAACAAGGACACAGTGGAAATTCACAGCTTCTGAGTGTTCCTTGTGCCATGTCTGTCTGTGTGTCCAGACCTGTGCAATTTTATCCCCCGCCCACC
This sequence comes from Galagoides demidoff, assembly GCA_963574575.1. Classification (NCBI taxonomy): domain Eukaryota; kingdom Metazoa; phylum Chordata; class Mammalia; order Primates; family Galagidae; genus Galagoides; species Galagoides demidoff. The sequence goes on from CAUYQV010143728.1 coordinate 2,163, forward strand.
ACACAGCCGACATACTGACCATTTCCAAAGCCACAGGAGTCCCCGGGTTTCCATTTAACAACCACACCTACCCCACAACCCCCTGTCCCTCCCTGCCCATACCTAGCCCTGGAAACTGGCAATCTGCCCTCCATTTCTATAGTTTTGTCATTTCAAGAATGTTTTATAAAGGGAGTCATATGGTATCTAACCTTTTGGGACTAGCTTCCCCCCACCCAGCACAATTCTCTACACAGGCACCCCACACTTGCCTGTTTTGGCTGTTGAGTATATTCAGGGCACATAGTCTTTGTCATTAAAATTTTCCAGCATGCACCAAACTGCAGCCGTTGGCACAGAGGACAATGGGTTCTGCTTGTGTTGGGGTGTGAGTCTGGGTCTGGTGCCACCAGGTGCTTCCCCGAAATGTACCCAAACCCTGATGTCTGTGGTGAACCCACAGGTTCAGTGATTAGGGGGCCATCATGATTGTCTCTGATATAAGACAGAGCTGCTGGCTGTGCCAATATGCCTGTGGCTCTCTTCTCTACATTAATGTAATTTTTCTGAGATAGTCTCACTTTGTTGCCCTGGAGTAGAGTACTGTGGCATCATCATAGCTCACAGCAACCTCAAACTCTTTGGCTCAAGTGATCCTCCTGCCTCAGCCTCCCAGTAGCTGGGACTACAGTCTACCAGGCGTCCTCAAAATACCACCCCTGGGCAACATGTAGCCCACCTAGGACATTTATCCAACCTGCCAGGTATTTTTGCCACCGCTGCCTGTCCTACTTAGCAGCCGACTTATCCCGGGGCCCACTTTCTGGCCCTCCAATGGTCTGAGGGACAGTGAATTGGCCCCCTGTTAAAAAAGTTTAAGGACCCCTGATCTAGCCACTAGGCCTGGCTAGTTCTTCTGTTTTTAGTAGCAATGGGGTCTCGCTCTTGCTCAGGTTGGTCTCAAACTCTTGAGCTCAGACGATCCACCTGCCTCAGCCTCCCAGAGTGCTGGGATTATGGGCATGAGCAGCCATGCTGGGTCCCCATCATGGACTATTTACCTGGGCATGGCTGCCTAGACTCAAGACATAATTCTTCTTTCCCAGCTGGGTGATGTCCCAGGGGATTATTTGCCATTTTCAGATGTGCCCTTGCAGGAAATAGCTGTGTGTTTCCTTCCTGCCTTCCCACCAAATGGAATCTGGACATGGGGGCAGCCACGTTAGCCCATGTGGACAAGCATGAGAGATGGAAGGGGCTGGGTCCTCAGTGACTGGGGATTGCAGCCACCACACTACCCTGGAGTTCTTTGTCTAAATCAATGATTGTGCACCTTCCTAATGCCTCATGTTATGGTGACCCCCAACCATAAAATTATTTTCGTTGCTAATTCATAACTGTAATTTTGCTACTGTTATGAATCGTAATGTAAATATTGGATATGCAGGATGTATTTTCATTGGTCGCAATCCACAGGTTGAGAACCTCTGGTCTAAATTGTTTGCAGCCAACAGCATATGGACACTGTGCAGCATAGTTACTGTCAGTTTACTGAAGATTATTTAAAAAGTATCAAACTTTTTTCCCTAACACCTCCAATTTTTCTTGTCTAATTGCTTTAGCTACTATTGCTAGTACAAGGCTTAAGAGTAGTGGACATGGTAGGAAGCTTTGTTCCTCATTTTGGAGAAAAGCATCTGATATTTCTGCACGAAAGGACATACTGGCTTTGGGACTGAGGTAAATGCATATTAACATGTGGTTAGTCCTTTTATTAAGTAGGTCTCTCCTTGTGTTTTTCTAAGAGGTTTAAGGGATGGTGGGCATTTATATTAGCTGCTCTAATTAACAGGACAACAGGAATTTATTCTCTCCCAGCTCTGGAGAGCTAAAGCCTGAGAGCCAAGTATCTCAGGGCTGGAGGCCCCAGGGGGAGGGTCCTTCCTGCCTCTCCCAGCTCCTGGGGGCTCCAGGCATCCCTGGGCTTGTGGCCACATCACTCCAGTCTCTGCCTCCGTCTCCACGTGGCTTCTCCTCTGTGTCTGTGTCTCCTCTGTCTCTTAGGAGGACACCTGTCACTGCATTTAGGGCCCTCCCTAAATAAGGATGGTCTCATCTTGAGATCCCTTACTACATCTGCAGAGACCCTATTGCCAAATTACATTCTATTCATAGGTAATGAATAAAAGCTCATGGATATATATTTTGGGGGTTGCCATTCAACTCATTTGCTTATAGTATCCAGTTCCCTCTGGAGGCTCCTTACTGCCTCTCCCAGCTCCTGGGGCTCCAGGCGTCCCTGGGCTTGTGGCCACATCACTCCAGTCTTTGCCTCTGTCTCCACGTGGCTTCTCCTCTGTGTCTGTGTCTTCTCTGCTATCTCTCAGGAGGACACCTGTCACTGGGTTTAGGGCCCTCCCTGATCCAGGATGGTCTCATCTTGAGGTACCTCATGAATTACATCTGCAGAAACCCTATTGCCAAATTACATCTTAGTCATATATATGGGTATTTGGGTTTACCATTCAACCCATTACAATTGTACTGAGTTCATTCCCCAGGGGAGGCTCCTTCCTGCCTCTCTCAGCTTCTGGGGGCTCCAGGAATCCCTGGGCTTGTGTCCGCATCACTCCAGTCTCTGCCTCCATCTGCACGTGGCTTCTCCTCTGTGTCTGTGTCTCCTCTGCTGTGTCCTATAAGGACATCTGTCAGTGGGTTTAGGGCCCACTGCTGTGACCTCATGGTTACATCGTAGAGACCCTATTTCCAAGTAACCTTTCCTTCCCAGATACTTCAACATGGGAATTTGGGGTGGTGGTGGTCAGAATATAGCTCAACCCACAAAAAGTACTTTAGATTAAAATTTAGTGGAAAAACAAGTCTGTTTAGCTTTTTATTTTTCAATTTTCCTTGCAGGATAAACGACCAACTTAGCCAGGGTAGAAGAGGTCTCACTTCAGAAGAAGGCGGGATGAGGCCTTGGATGCCCAGCCTGGCCATCACCGGGGTCAGTTGTCCCCAGACATGGGAGAGGGCAGGAGATGGGGCGGCCGTGGGGGGCCAGGCGTTTGCTCCCATTTCCTGCCGCTCACTTCAAAGGGGGCTGCGATCACAACTGCGGTTTCCTTTCCCAGAGAGCTCCCCTTTGTCAGACCGAGGGTTGCAGAGTGTGCCGAGGGTGACCCTGGCTGCTGCACCCTGTTATGAAAACACACAGAGGCTAATGCCAGGGAAAACACACTCCCCGCCTGCTTTCTGAGGGGAACGAAAAAACTCATAAGCAGAGCCATGCTTTTCCAATAAAACTTCATTACAGAATGGTTATGAGGGATGAACGTGGGGGAGACAAAGGCGCACCGTTGTCGGCGGCCTCTTTGAACTCCACCCTCCCCCTCGAAATACAAAGCAAACTCTGGGTATGCCTGGAGCCGTCCCAGACGCCTGGAAAACAAGGGCAGACCACGGGAGGGGTACACACCCTTTTCTCAGGCTCCCCCAGAGCTGCTACAGAATTGTTTTCATTTCCCGTCTGATGCCCACAGGTGAGAAACAGCGGCCAGAGCAGAGCGCCCCGCTGCAGCCCTTACAGGGGACCTGTGAGCTGGTTATAGGGTAGGAAGGTCAGGCCAAGGTCCTGCTGGGGATGCAGGTTTAAGAGTGTACAGGAGGCCTCTCCTTGCTCCCAGTGGGCAGAACCCAGAGGCCTGGCGGGGTTTACAATGTGCTCTGCTTCCTGGGAAGTTGGCAGAGATGATGACCAGAAAAACCAAACGGGATGTGTTCAGGGAGGGGCTTCAGAGACCAGGGAGATGGGAGGTGGGAGGCTGAGGACACAGAAAGACAGAATCAGGGATGGAGTGGGGAGAGAGACAGAGAGAGGAAGAAAGATGGAGAGACACAGAGAGACAGAGAGACAGGCAGGCCCCCTCAGCCTGCAAGACCATCACCCCTGAGTCTGGCACCTGTGTCTCAGGGGCACTTGTCCTGTTTGCACAGACAGATTTAAAATCGCCATCAAGGTGAAACCCCCAGGACTCAGGACAGATGGTCACAGCACAGCCTTGAGGGCTCTGAGCACACTCGCTCTGCCCGCAGCCCCCTCCTCTACCCACCCCAGACCCTGTTCCTCCCCCTGAAAGGAGACCTTGCCGTGTCCCCCAGACCTGTTTATGGGGAACTCGAGGCTCACCACGGTTGGCATTTTGTTTCTGAAGTAGAGAGACAGGGCAGCATTTCAGGGCTGCTGCTTATACCTGGGTAGGAAAATCAAAAGTGGAAAAATTAGCCACGGCATCCCCCTGCCTGCCACGGAGAGTGAGATCATGGGGGAGATGGCCCCAGAGTGGCCCATGGGGAGTCTGAGGGCGCGATCCTGTGGGTGTGAATAGCAAAGGTGTGGTGCATCCTGGGAGGCTCAGGACAGGGCTTTGCACGTGACATCAAGCACGATCCCAATGGTATCTGCTTGGACGTAGAGCTTCCCGTGTCTCTCTGTCCCTGGGATGCCCTGATGGAACCAGATGTGTCCACTGTGTCAGTGACCCCTCCTCGTGTCCCTCGTCCCTGCACAGGATGGCTCCAGAGGGGTGAGGGTGGGGATGTCTACTCAGCTCCAAGCTCTTCAGGAGCTGCAGAGCTGCCCAGACCATGAGGTGTTCTTGGGGCCGAGTGCAGGGTCCCGGGAGAGGTACTGATGCCCCGCCCAGGTGTTGTCTGTGGTTATGCCCAGAAGTCTCCATGAGGACGGGACCTCACCTCACCTCACCTCCCTTTCTCTTCCCTAAGTCAGCCCTGTGCCCTGCCAACACCAGGCGTACCACAGACGTGTCCCAAATGCCTATGTTGGCTGGTCTGTGCCTGAGGCTCACAGTCACGGATCCCGTGACTGGGACATCTGTGACCATTCAAACACCTCCCCGGAGTCCAGACAACACACCTGTGACCTTGGGCCCCATCTCTGATGTGAGCTGAGGGCCAGGCACAGAGGACCTTGGCTGTGAAGCTCCCACCAGGGCCCCATGTACATGGCCCATGCTCTTGGGAAACTTTGCTCTGCTCCTCATGCCAAGGACAGGCCACTGCCTCCGAGAGGAACAGGCATCATTGAAAATCAGTACCACAGTGACGGGGCCCAGCACAGGCTTCCCCGGTCTGTCCCTTGATAGCCAATTATGAACAATTTACCGGAGTTGACAACTCCTGGAAGAACGGATCGAGTTAATACTGTGGGCTTCACGGGGCTGCTCTGCCTCCCAGGGTCTTCCTTGGGACAGAGGTCTGAGTTCAGGGCAGGTAATGGCATCGTCACTCATCGAGGGACAAGCAGAATATTAGGGTTACTACCAGGTGGGCATGTGGGGCAAGAGGAGGGCTCACCTCCAAAGGACAGTGGATGTGAAGCCCTTATAGACCCTGGTCCTGGACCATGGACACCTGAGCCTCCATTCCAAGCAGAAAGGGGTCTTCTGAGGCTTGCACTGGAGAGGTTGCAGCCTGTGGTCTCTGAGACCCTTAGAGTGTATGTGGGTGTGTGTGGATGCGTGCAGGTGTGTGGGTGGGTGTGGACGCCCCTAGGTGTGTGTGGGGGCCATGCAGGTGTGTGTGTGGATGCTGTGCAGGTGCGTGGGTGGGTGTGGACGCCCCCAGGTGTGTGTGGGAGGGTGTGGACGCCCCCAGGTGTGTGTGTGTGGACACCTCCAGGTGTATGTGGATGCCCTACAGGTGTGTGGGTGTGGACGCCCTGCAGGTGTGTGTGTGTGGACACCTGCAGGTGTGTGGGTGTGTGTGGACATCCACAGGTGTGTGTGGAGTATAAACATGTGGTAACAGGGAGGCCATAAGAGTCCACTTGATGGGAACAGCACCGCGTGTCACCCTGTTCAATCTTGATGAATCAATTTAGCCCCCAGCAGGGCGGTTTTCCTGCTCCCCTGTGATCAGCCTCTGCCCTGAGTGTGTGTTACCCAGCGCGCAGCTGTCCTGGGCGCATGTCTGGCTTTACACCCCTGGGCTGCCATCCCCAGCCTGGTCTCTGTGGAATCCCCAGCTGCTAGAGCCCAGGAGGCTGTGCCCAGCTGACCCTCCTCAGGACAGGAAGCTCTGTCCTGCCCAGTGGCCCTTCTCTGAGTTCCTGGGAAGGCCATTTTTTATTGTCAACACTGCAGAGACAGGGTTAGATGGCACCTTTGTAATCGCGGATTTAAAAGGAAAAGGGAGCTGTGGGTGTGTTTGCACAGGCCCGTTTTGTGGGGGGGGGGGGCAGTGTGAATGTCCCCAGGCTGGGACCGCCCCAGATGGTGTGTCCAGTACGAGCTCCTTCCACTACCGCTGAGAGAATCACCGTGAAGGGAGCTGAATGAATTTCTCTAGAAAAGTCACCCAGAAGCATCTGGAATCCCGTTTGGTGCTGCCTGAGGTCCTGGTGGTGTGGTGATTGCCACTCCAGGGCCAGTGCCCAGTTCCTGGCTGGTATGATGGATGGAGGGAAAGTTTACAGCCTGTGTGGAAGGTGGTTTTCATATAGCATCACTGATGCAACCCCACACTGAGTTTAGGGTTAGACACATGTGATTCACAGAGGTGCGGGACGTCCACGTTTGGTAGGCAGGTGGATATCGGAGGCTGGTGTGGCCGGCAGGTATGCAGACACCCGGCAGCAGCAGTGTCAGGGCCTGGGAATGTGAAGCTCCTTGGACAGCTGGACCCAGGGCTTTGGGACAGCCCAGGAAACCTGAGATGGCCTCAAGGCTTGCTGGAAGGCCAGTGGTGGCCTTGAGCTGGTCACGGCTCATGTTCCCCTGGCATCCAGGACAGCCTCAGTGCTGACCCAGTCTTGAAGCACGCAGTCCCAGTGGGCAGTAGACCCTTCTCCTGTCTGCAGCTGAAAGACGGTGGCATCCCAGAAACCTTTCTCATCTCCTTCCCTCTGGATGGCCCAGGAGACAAAGGCAGGTACGGCTGTCATGGCCACGAGGACAGACACGCCCCAGAGCCCTGCCCTCATGTCTGGCCAACACAGACCATGCCCTCTGTCCTTGCTGGTGTGGGGAGAGCCCCGTGGGCTCAAGGAAACTCAGATATACGTGAGCTCACACACACGTTTCTATGTACATACTTATATCAGCACGTGTGTCAGGATTCTCCAGAGGAACAGAACTTGTGGAACATCTGCGTGTCGGTCATCCATCCATCAGCTGTCTCTACTTGTCCCCCCCATAGCCACCACCATCGTCATCACCCGACTCTGCTGTCCCCACTTATCAACGACCTGTGTCCTCTCTATTTCACATACGAGGCAGGAACTCATGCGCCCAGAAGGGCACACACCCGGAATGTTAGACACACATAGATAAACACCAGACCACAGGCCGTGCGTGCCGGCAAAGACACAAGGCCGTGAACTGGCTTATGATGATTTGAAGGCTGGAAATGTAAACTCTCTTGGGTCGACCAGCAGCCAGGAGACCCAGGGAGACCCAGAAACAGCCAGTGTTTCAGGTGGCAGCAGTCGGAGCTCAGGGCGGGGAAGCCCCATCTCCCTGGGAGGGAATCTGCCTTTTCTTTCAGCCCAGGACCAGACCCACCCCACTGTGGAATGTGAAAATGTGCTCATCTAAACCAACGTTTTAACCTTTTTTATCTCTTGGCACACTTAAAACTGCAGTTAAATTTCCACGGCACACTTAAATTATGTTGATTAAAAAAAAAAAAGTAAGGCGGTGCCTATGGCTCAAAGAAGTAGGGCGTCGGTCCCATAAAGCAGAGGTGGCGGATTCAAACCCAGCCCTGGCCAAAAACTGCAAAAAAAAAAAAAAAAAAAAAAAAAAAATATATATATATATATATATATATATAAATAAAAAGTAAAAGGAAGACTATACTTCTTGTGCTTTGAACTTACTAGGAAAATAATTTAATTAATGACCTTTAAAAATTTTCAGA
>CAUYQV010143730.1:0-16082 GCA_963574575.1 Galagoides demidoff
ACCCACATAAGAGAAAAACTCAATTTAATTACAGTTGGGGGCAGTGGGCGGAGGGAGGTGTGTTCTTACTGAATGAGCACAATGTAAGGGTATATGGCACACCTCCTGTGTGGAGGACACAACTACAATAGGAACCTTACCTAACAAATGCAAACATTATAACCTAGTCTATTATACCCTCATATTAATCTGACTTTTTTTTTTTTTAAAAAAAGAACAGAAATCAAATGCCTCTTCTTATTTCATAGTTTTCCTCCTTGTTCCCTTGGCTCTTGTTTACACCTATGTTCCCAAGATTTCACCTTCACTCCTAATGACTTTACAAGGGGTTTTGCCAACAGAGTCAGTTCTCTTCCTATGAGAAATTAAATTCTCTTACCAGCTTTTAAGACAATTTATTCATATATCAAATGGCACATGCCTCTTTCCTTATTGAGAAGCTACTATGTGCCAGGAAGTCTTGAGTGGGAGTAGTTATTTCATACAGAATATTATATGTAAAATGACATGTCATAGGAAGAAAGGAATTGAGCCATGTTGTTACTTTAGGGAAGAGTATTCCAGTAAGAGGAAACATCAAGTGCAAAGTCAGAAGTCTGCTTAGCTGTTTGAGAGAATAAAAATATGGCTGTAGCAAAGTAAATGAGTAGGGGTGGGGAGTGTGTGTGTGACTGTATGTAGTTAATATCAGGAGGAGCCTTATAGGTCATTGGAAGGAATTGTAGTCATATTCTGCTTGACATAGGAAGCAATTGGATGGTTTGGAACAGAGTAGTGAGCTGATCTGTCTCATGTTTCTAAAGGATTTCTCTGCTTACTGTCTAGAGAATAGATACTAAAGGACAAAGGGAAGAACTAGGGAGTTAGACTGTGAGACATTTACAATGATCCAGGTGACTTGGTCCAGAGAGGCTGTGGTTGTGATAGTAGTAGTAGGTGTTGGTTGTATTCTATATTTATAGTATTTTAAAAGTAACGCTGGTAGAATTTCCTGACTGGTCACTTGTGGTTATCTAAGAAAGAAGTGATAAAATAACTCACTTCTCTTTTGGGATAAGCATCTTGGAGGATGGGGGTTGCCATAATGGGAAGAACTGTGAAGGAACATGCTTGGAGGATGATTGGAAGCTTAGTTAAGCATAGTTAGCTTATAGATATTGACATGTAAATGTCAATCAAGGAATGGAATATTGTAGGCTCAAATGGAGCAAGGAGGTCTTAGGTAAAGGTGAGAATTTGGGAGCCATCCAAAACTGATAGCTTCTGAAACCATGAGGATCAGTTAACAACACTGAGAGAATGGCCATACTTAGAGAAAAGTCTGAGTCCTAGAGTACTATGGTTTAAATAGGTAGGAAATGAGGAGAAGCCAGCAAGGTGGTGGCCACTTATCTCCATTACATACTTACTTCTGAAAACCAGTCACTTGTATACATGCAAGGTTCATGTGTTATTCCGTGTACAAATGATTCTTGGTGTGTACATGGATTAAGAGTTTGTTTTTTTACTATAATTGTAGATGTATAATAAATACTAGTTGAATGAATATGCAAATTAAGGAATTAACGATTTACTTCGTCATCTTCCCCTATACCATCTGAGGCCCACGCTTGGTCTTTTTAGCATAAGTTATTGGGTTGTTCATTGCCTCTTTGTGCCCAAGGCTGCCCTTTTAACTACTGGAGGAGAATTCTGGTCATAAATGTGTGTGTGTCCTTACATCTCTCTTCTGTGAACATGGGTGATCTGTTCAGGCAGAACTTTCTTCATCAAGAACATATCTAGAACAAATGATATTTCCACTTTGGGCAGATGCTGAAGCAAATTTCTCAAACTGTAAGTAATGAAGGAATTCTTTTGGGGGGTGGAGGAGGCAGATTCAGCTCTGATGCTGAGAGCCCTGTAACTAGCCCAAGATCTTCTAAGAAATGGCTTTCATTCTGTCAGTCCAACTGGAGAGGCAGTGATTCTGAACACATCATCAGTGCCTTTCCACTAGGAATGCACAGTTGTCCATGCTGCTTGCTTACTTTCTTCTGATTAATATTCTTTTGGTGTGGAAATTCATCTGGGTTGCAGTTGCATTGTCTTACAGATTTCAATTTAGAAGCAAGAGGAAAATACATTAGGATTCTTATGTAGAGTTTTAAATATCACTGAATAACCTCCCTCTTACTCTCTGCTTGGCCCTGCTCTGAATCTCTTGGATGGCAAGACTTTTATTTCTCTTTGGGTATTGGAAGCTCATGGGAACCAAGGCTGGTGAGTTCTCACATTCAGTCCATGGTGAATCACTAGAGGGAAGTCCTTCATTTTTTTCATTCCATATTTCTAACTCCTCTCATAGCAGAAGGAACATATGCTGGCATGTCCATTCTCCAGGAAGGACTTCAGAGGAATCTTTTAAAAATCTTCCTTACTTCTTTATTTAACCCTCTCCTTGGGAAGACAAATGGTGAACATGATTGTTCCAAGTTACTAAGGGGGCCTCCAAGAGTTTTCAGAGCCAGAGTCTGTCCTATTGTTCTTTCTCGAGGATGTTGTCCTTAAGGGCTAGTCTTTGTCTTTGTAGTTAACATGTGATAAGTTGACCAGAGAACTTCTGCTTCCAGTTAGGACTCTACTTTCTCTGTTATAGGCTCTCTGTATATAATGGGTCATTTCAGAGCACAGGTGGAAGTAGGAAGCCCTGTTATGATTTCTAGCTTAGGTATACTAGCAATAAAGCAGACACTAATTTGATACTAATTTTTTTCCATGTGCTGGCCTCTATTGGTTAGATCTTGGAGAGGGGAGAGATTTGGTTTTCTGGAATCTCAAATTCTGGACAATAACCACAGTGGATTCAATCAGGAGTGGGAAACTCTTGGGGTGGAGGTATCTATGGCATTGCCAATGGCTTATGATATGTGTAGAATGACTTTTAAAAATGAAGGGCCACAATGGGGTTCCTTCTCTGGAAATTTGAAGTAGGACTGGGAGGGACTTACGAGTATCTTTTGTACTTAAAGCTCACATAATATTTGGGTTTGGATATCCATTATGGGAAAATATGCATGCCAAATACTGAGAGAATGGCACTCAGGGAAGTAAGGTTGGGAAAGAAATGAAAAATGACAAGACTTCAAGAGAGAAGCAGGTAATCCAGAAGCTGGGGGGAACGGTGGAAATAAAGAGTTGCTTCCTCTGGAGCTGCTTGCATTTTGCTATTGCTAAGGTGTATTTGCTTAACTTTTCTGGTTACTCATGAGGCTACTGTGTGTTGTATGTGTATGTGGTATATATATGTGTGTGTGATAAACACTGCAACAAGCCTCTTCAACCATTATGAAATGTTAAACTTGCCCTCCTCTTTCTCCTCCCCTTCCCTGGTTGCTCCCACCCTTCCACGCTTATTGGTGTTTAATCTATGCTAGGCAATAGAATCTACAGGCAATTCTGGGTGCTTTAGGTACTAAGAGCTCTTCTGGTTCTTACCAGTAATTATAATCCATTGGGGTCATGGTATAAATAAGAGACTTTGGCAGATAAAATCTTAGGATATTGAATTGGTGTAATTTCTCAATCCTAGCTCGAATCAGAGAACAAGGCTTTCACAAGGTTATATAAGCTTTAAAATTACAATAACTTCTCACTCACTCATCACAACACCATACCCATCCATGTCCATATGTCAAGGGGTGGGTGGAAGCAACATTATTTCTATCTTGTGAGAACAACATCATCTCTGTTTTTGATATCTAAATAGGCTAAGACTCCCACAGCTTTTATCTCTATTCCACTAAGTCTTAGTGAGTCTTTTATCTCTATCTTTTATCTCTATCCCACTAAGTCTTAGTGAGTCTTAATCATCTATATTTTGGAGAGAGAAATTAATTTTTATAAGGGATATTGTATCTACAGGCACCGTATAGATAGTTAAAAAGTAAAGATTTGGAATGGGGGGGGGTGACATGGCATGATGCTTTTATTTTATAAATAAGGGAGGGAGTCTTAGGTAAGATGAAGAGAAGTATCCCAGGTTATATAGTGAGCAAGTTGCTGTTCTGGGTTCAGAACTCTGATTCTTTAAACAAGATAGTACTATACTTACATTGTCACCTTCTGTTTCTTTCTTCATTAATAAAACAAAGATCATGTCATTTCATTTCTATGTTCAAAAACCTTTACACTTCCATTATGTATAAAGTACATATACAGACCCTGAATGACTACATGGAGCAGGGTTCCCTCTGCGAAATAGAAAAACTCATTTTGAACTGATGCTTGATTAAGAAGTAAAAATTTTTTACATTAAATCTCTTAGATTTCAGGGTTGGTGTGATAAAGCAGCTAGTGTTACTTTTAATAAAAAGACAGACCGACAGGCTGGAGTCTTTTTGACTCACCATAGTGGTAGATCCAAGAGGTAGTAACTTGTTTTAAGTATGATCCATGAGAGCACTTCTCTGAAACTGAATATGTGACAGTAACAGAGACATGACATCTTTATTCTGGGAGATCATGAATTATAAAGGTCATATAAGCTGGAATTGTGGCCGCTCTTATCTCCTTGTGAAGAGATTCTGCCTGACAGTGAAACCAACAGAGAGGAAAGCAGAGCTAAACGATGGAAAAAGTGGGTGCTGATGACATTATTTGAGCACCTAGATTTGTCTATATGTGAATTCCTAGGAATTGAAGCTATGCTAGTTAATTTCTTTTCTGTTTAAGCTAGTCTGATTAAGTTTCTGTCATTTGGAACTGAAAGAGCTAAGCAAGAGTGGAATGTGACTGAAGTGCTTTATGAAGTCTTAGAATTCTTTGATTTTTACCCCAGAAACATTTGTATTTAATTAGCTGCAACATAAATAGGTGGATAACTGCTCATGGGAAACCCTGCTTTGGTGACCAATGGGTTGATTTCAATTTCTAAATCCTTCCAGGGCCTGCTTCAATAGTAACTTGATGTCATGACTTGATCGTTTGAGGAGAACAACATATTTTTATGTTTTCTTGAAATGATCTGAGCCATATCACAACCTTTGCCATTTTCCTTTAAGCCTGCCTTCTCTCTTAGTCAAGTCCTTGAAGCAGCAATAAATTAAACTAAGCATCAATAAACACATATTCCCTCGACTTCTGTTTCTAGTTGCCAGAACCCATTTTTCTATGATCTGTTGACAGGCAGCAGGCATGATTCCAGCATGGAATATACTGTAGAGTTATTGATTTTTATCTGATAATAGTAATAGAAATGTATTAAACTCTGACCCGGTACTGGGACCTATGGCTTGCAAAGATTACCTTTCTTTAGCAGGCACTCCTAGGCTTATTGTAAATGTCCATGTTAATTAAAGAGTAACTCCTTTAGCTTATTTGAAGTTTAAAATTCTCTGTAATCTGACCTGAGCCTTTCTTTAGCTTATTCCTCACTTTATTTCTATCTCTGTCTTTTAGTCAGATTGAATTGCTTGTGTTTCCAGAACATACATCTTGCATTCCTATTTCTTTGCTTTTATTCATGGTGTTTCTTTTGCCGGCAATGCCCTTTCTCTGGGCTTCCTCCATATGTCCATAATTACTCATCGTTCTAGGCCAAGTTGGAATACCACCTGCTCCACAAGGTCTTTTTTGATAATCTGAGTTGGAATGAATCCTTCCCTGATTAGAATTTGGCAGCCCTTGGTATATGCTCTTTTATCAACTACCACTCACCACAGCGCTGCCCCCACTGTAACTCCACAACCCCACAACCTACCATCCCAATCCAATATTCTCAAGTAATGATGACTGCCACCACCTTCCTTTTTCCTGGCCCTCAGTAACAAAGCTGATTTCAACTCTAGAGCCAGAATTCAACTCTAGGCTATTCAAATTTGTAGTCTTAAGCATTATGCTTTACTACTTTTTCCTATGGCACACATAATTTGGTAATGGTGAATATGTTGTATTTCTGAAAATGAATTGTAAACTCCCAAAAGTCATAGTGTTCATTTAATTCATCTTCATAACCTTGTAAATGCCTACTGTAGGGTTTTATATATATATATATAATATTTTTTTAAAAAATATTTTTTGGAGACATAGTCTTGCTGTATTGCCAGACTGGAGTGCAGTGGCATAATCACAGCTCATTGCAGCCTCAAACTCCTGGGCTTAAGCCATTCTCCCATCTCAACCTCTCAAGTAGCTGGGACTATAGGTGTGGACTACCATGCTTGGCTCGTTTTTTTAAATTTTAATTTTGTAGAAATGGGGTATTACTATGTTAACAGGCCAGGCTAGTCTTGAATTCCTGGCCTCAGGTGATCCTCCTGTCTTGGCTTCTCAATGTGGTGGATTACAGGCATGAGTCATGTTTATGAATAAATATTTGGACAGATGAATAAATGCATAGAGGTGGGCATGTCAGCAATAATAAATTTTTCAAAAATTAAAAAATTATCATTGGTTTTAGAGTGCTAAAAGCAGATGAGTCTCTTTTTAAATTATATATGATATGAATATAATAATTAAATGATCTTTAACTCTGGCTGGAGAAGAAAACTTAGAAGTACAATGAATATAAAAGGAATAATAGTATTAGAATAATATTTGAAACAGAGAGAATCCATAACCTTAATATGTAGTTGATTGAGTTATTATGTGATAATTTGAATTAGTGTATTAGAAGAACACAAGGTGGTACAATAGATTATCATAGGTATATATGTTGATGTCCTGGCTCAGGAAGAATTTTTTTTTCACTTTCCCCCCAAAGTTGCTGAACTAGCAGATCAGCATTCTCAACCTAATTTTCTGACATGACCACTACATTGATGACCATCATGTGAACAATTTCCAGTGAATAGACCATAATTCCACTTGATCCTACTTGGTAAATATGTCAGAAAGGTAGTGTGATAAGAGGGATAATATTTTAAGTGTTACAATCATGTTAAACTTTATGAAAAAAAATCACTGGGAAATTTAGGCATATCAACCATTATTGGTAATTATTGATAACAAATGAGCTGTGACTTTCTGTTCAGAATGAATGGGGATATGTTGCCTTTCAAAATATGCTTTAGGGGATGGTGAAATTAGTTGTTTGTCACTCATACTGGAAATCATGATAAGTAGCTTTGAGGGGGTTGAGAAATTGGAAAGAGAAAAGTTCTCATTTAAAAAGAGAAATTTTTTCCTTACATGTTGTATTGGAATTTCTTTAGAGCTGGAAAAGCACCCAGGTATCCACTCACTTAATTGCCTCATTTTATAGGTGAGGTAGAGAAAGATCACATGATTTTATCCTCAGGATCACATTATGTACAATGTAGCTAATATGTTCCTACATCAGAACATGAAGATATCTTTAGTGAGGTTCTGTTGTAGGCATTTTAAAGCCTGATCAAGATCTGCTTTGTTTCAGAAAGATGCCTGGCAGAGTTGATGGTGTTGCCAAGAAGTTGGGTAAGATTTTAGGAGATCTTTTCCTCCAGTGGTAAAAACCTGATCAAAGAAGGGCAATTATACAAGTTGACAACCTAAACACAAGTGAAATGTTACCCTGGATCAAATCAGCATGTTTGATTTGTCCATTTTGTCCTAATTTAGGTGTCAAAATTTGCTCCCCTCTTATGGGTAACATGAAATTGTAAGGGCAAGAGCTGGGCTTTAGCATTCTTGAGTTTCACATTACTACCTAGTATAGTTATTTACAAAGAGAGCTAACAATTGTTAAAGTCCTGCCATAAGATAAGCCCTTTGTTGGGCCATGATTTCATGTATTTCTCTCAACAACCCAATGAAGGAAGTACTACTTTTACCCACACTCTGAAGACGGAGAAGTTGAGGCTCTATAGCAATTTTCCACATTCCCACATCTAGCAAGGACATTGGATGAGAATCAGGGGCTGTGTGAGAAGAAAAAGAAGGAGAAAAGAGGAAGGAACCTGGCTTCTCTGGAAGTGCTGGGAGATCGCAGGTATCTGTAAGAAGATGCTGCTGGTGTGGAGAAGAGATCTGAAAGTCAGATGAACCTGGATTAGAATTACTTACTGCCTCTGTGACTTTTCTGAGAACATATGTCAAATACTTATTCTAGTGCTTGGCACACATTAAACAATGAATAAATGCTAGGAAGTAATAATTGTAATTATTATTATAATACTAACTGGAAGAGCTAAGATGTGATTAGGGGACTGTTGGTTCCCCTAATAACTTACCATGCTTCTATTCTCTGTGAACATAGTTATAGCTGAAACCTTGACAGTAAGTAGTAGAACTTCTAGGTTTTAGAATTCAATTTCTCCTACTGCTGTTCGTCTCTGTTTATTTTTGTGATGGGTGAATTTTTTTTTCCTGAAAACTTTATCGTTGGGGATTCATTGAGGGTACAAGATGTGTCACACACTGAGACCCGATCCCCCCTCCCTCCTTCCCTCTCTCTGCTTTTCCTTTCCTCCTTCTCCCTCCCTTCTTCTCTCTCTGCTCTCCCCTTCCCCCACCCCTACTGTGTCATTAATTGTCCTCAACTCAAGATTGAATACATAGGATTCATGCTTCTCCATTCTTGTGATGCTTTGCTAAGAATAAAGTGTTCCATTTCCATCTAAGTTAATACAAATGCTGTAAAGTCTCCATTTTTTAATGGCTGAATAGTATTCCATGGTATACATGTACCACAGATTGTTAATACATTTCTGGGTTGGGAAGCATTTAGGCTATTTCCACATTTTGGCAATTGTAAACTGAGCTATGATAGACAGTCTAGGACAAATGTCTAGACATCACTAGACATGATGCCTACTAATACGATTGCAGGATCAAATGGAAGGTCTAATCTCCTTAAGAGATCTTAAGATCTCAGGATTCTTAAAAAATAAAATAGAAATAGATGCACAACCTACTGAGGTGCTACTTGGCACATACAAGAGGATAAATCCTAGCACTGAGGAGCTGGAACACAATGCAGTCACTCCCGTGGGGATTCTAGTCTCTGACCAAGGTCCACTGACCCAGAGCTTCTCCCAACAGAGGAAGCAGCTGGGTGCCTTTGAGGGGGACCTGCAGGGCGACCTCTGGTGCACGTGCACATTGCCCCGCACAACTTCCATACATGATCCCATGGCTGTTTCTAGGGTGACTGTGCACTGAAGAAAGGGAACTATTCATACCTTCTACAGGTTAGATGTGGGCCAGAACATAGCCTGCTCTCTGAAGAGCTCTCTGCAATATTGCTCTGGTGCACCATTCAAATGGGGGCTTTGTGGAGATACGTGATAAAACCTTGGCCTGAGTTTATCTTGTAGTGGTCCAGTGGCATCAGGGACCCATCCTCATGTTTTCCCGGTACCAAAATGTATGGAAGCAGACACCTATCAACTTGCAGCCCTCCTTTCTTGTTGGTTTTCTAATTTACTGAGTGAGGGCCATGAATGGGCCCTCCTAGAACTGCCCTTACTTATAAGAATAAATTAAAAACAACACCACACACCTGGAGGAACTACAGAGCTTGGTGCAACTATCTAAGATGCAAAGAGTACAGGCATGACGATTTCTATCTTTTCATTTAATTCAACAAAAAACAGATTTGTAACAGTTAATTTTATGTGCTGACTTGACTGAGCCATGGGGTACCCATATATTTAGTTAAATATTATCTGAGTGTGTCTGAGAGAGATCAACGTTTGAAATGATAGGCTGAGTAAAGCAGTTGCTCTCTGATGGGCCTCGGCTAATCTACAGGCCTTTAATAGAACGAAAAGGCTGAATAATGAATAATTTACTCCCTCTGCCTATCTTTGACCTGTGATACCTGTCTACTGCTGCCTTTGGACTTGGACTCAGACTAGCACATACACCATTGTCTTGCCTGCTTCTCAGGCCTTTGGACTTAGACTGGAACTGTACTTTGGCTGTCCTGGGCCCAATGCTTGCTGACTGTAGAACGAGGGACTTTTCAGCCTCCATGATTGCATGAACCAATCTCTCTCTCTCATTCTCTTTCTTTGGAGAACCTTAATACAAAAGGATCTGTGAAGACTATCAATTAAGAGACTATCACAAACTGAACTAAATGACATCACCAACCACAGCTGGGGCTCCAGAAGTGATTTTTTACTGGAGAAATCAACACAGACACAGACACAGACACCGGGTACACAGCTACTGCCCAGGTAAATGTCCCCCATCCTCATCAGTAAGGAAATCCAGAGTCCATTTGCCTTCACTCACTGTGGGTAACCGTCTATCTTCTCTGTGAGCACCAGACCTCTCTGTCATAGTGTTGTCTGAAGCATTTCTGCCAGTGCCACCACTCAGACTTACAGGATGTCCTATCCATTTGCTTGCTCTCACTCAACATCACCTTTGACCAGAGAACGTATTTGTATTTTTAAGGCAAAGAAAATGCAAGATTACACTCATGCTCATGGATTCCCTGATCTCACCACCACGTCCCCCAGTTCCCAGAAGCTTCACAAACGGTGGGATGACTGCGA
Source organism: Galagoides demidoff (assembly GCA_963574575.1). Classification (NCBI taxonomy): domain Eukaryota; kingdom Metazoa; phylum Chordata; class Mammalia; order Primates; family Galagidae; genus Galagoides; species Galagoides demidoff. The sequence goes on from CAUYQV010143730.1 coordinate 10,467, forward strand.
AGGCTCAGTTACAATGATAACTAGGAGACAAGTTCTACAAGGTTGAGCTGCTGTCCCACAGGATTCAGTATATTCATAACAAGAATATTTTATATAAAGAACATGTTCATGATGTATCTCCCTCCTCAGACTGCATGGGTTCAGGAAGAGGAAAGGGAGTAGTGGTTCCTATCTTAACTCCAATCCTAACACCTAATAACACACTTTCAGAATTTTTGCTTCTCATCCCCATGACCTTGACCTTGACCACCTGACCCAGAAAGTTCTAATGTGTAAGGCAGAAACGCTCCTATCGGGAAACACAGTCACAGAAGCTTTAAGGTGGAAGCGGCAATTTCCCCAGGATAGGCTGTATAATTGTGAACCAACATATAGAGAAGGTCTTACTGATTAATTCCAATTGCCAGACAGAACCTGGGATGCTGATGTCACATGGAGGATGACCTGGGAACCAGGGAACACTGAAGCAACTCAACAGGGAAGGGGCCACCCAGGACTGAGAGTCTGCGTTTGGGTCACTGCCACCCAGCTCCCTCCAGCCGAGGAGCTGCAGACACTCAGGAGACCAGGAAAGGTGGTGGCTACCTGGGGCTTGTGCTCCAGCAGCTACCCTACCATTGCTCCTTTCTTCCCGCTCCACTGGTCTGAGGCGGGAGTCTGCCCAAAGTGAAATTATCCAACAATAAACTTTCCTGCGTCCTCTGGGAAAGGAATAGGGACTTTTCACTTAGACTAAAGATAAGCACATACCCTGAATATTACCGGTTGGTCCTCCAGATCTGCTCTCCACCCTGCGCTTCACTCTGAGGGGCCGACCAAAGGACTCTGTCAATGGACTCCCCTGCCCCGTGGCTTCTGCCAGGGGAGGCACCAGCAGAAGACAGGAGGGATAAGGGAGAGAGATGCCAGGGTTCCACTCCCCCGTTTCCTTCCTTGTGGAATCGTCAGCCGTGGCTGTGTCCTCCCACCAAGGTCTGAAAGCTCCGGCAATGGCTCTTTCCTGCCTTGCGCCCTCAGGCCCGGGGAAGGTAAACAGAACTGCAGTTCCCAGTGGCAGTCGTCACTGTCCCCGCAGCTTTCTCATACCCTGCACACACCTTTGCAAATGGTCCCTTTATTACATTCTTCTCAAATTATCCTAATTTGAGGGTTGCATCTGTTTCCTGCTGCTGAGACCCAGATTTATACAGCATCAACAGGGTAAATAAAATGTTGCTTTTGTGAGGAATTTTTTTGTGTTTCTGAACACACACACACGCACACAGGCTCAAGTAAAGTCCTTGAGCAAAAGCAGGACTTATTATGAAAGGTGTCTGTGTGTCTGTGGGTAGCAGGGGGCAAGGGGTGTGAGTGAGAAGTCGAGGGATTCCTACCAAGAATCCTAAGGCTAGAGGGAGAGGAAACTGTAGTGGTAGTCAATTCAGGGGTGAGAACTTCACATATATGTACCTGATTATCCAAGTGGGAACCCTTTAGATCAGATTTCTAAGCAGAAATAAGAAATGATTGCGTAGCCTAACTACACAATACCTATTCTCTTTTTCTGCTAAAAGCAGCCTCATCTTTCCCGAGGGCCTGCCTCCCCTCCTCTACTTATAGGTAATTCATGTGAAATGAATGCAACTCATTTCCAGCTCCAAAAGGGAGCAAGTGACCTGGGCTTATCTAGCCAAGTAGAGTATCACATTCCCCTGGCCACCACAGTTGATTCAAGGATGGGCATATGATGTTGTTAGAGTCATATTTTGATACTTTAGCAGCAGTAAGCTGGTGCAAGGCATCTAGACGGCTGGAGTCACTGTCTGCCATTGTGCAACTAAGAGGGGATAGTCTTCCTGAAGAGGAAGCCCACTCAGAAGAAGAAACAGATAAGAGAGAAGCTGATGACACTGCCTGAGCTTCCTGGATCAAACCATGCCTGAAGGCAGATATGCCTTTGGAATTTTCTTTTGTTCAAGATACTTGAACAGGTGATCTGTCCCCTACAATAGAAAAAGTTCTTACCATCACTGATAGAACAAGGATAGGGCAATGAGATCAGCACACCCTGGGTGTAGGCATTAAAAAGGGTATTTGATAAAGAATTTAAAAAAAAAAAAACCCATGGCAAGTAAGTCTACTTTTTATCATTACCATTCTCTGGTAATTTTAAAGTGCATCAAAATACTCCTCCCTCAAAAATCTTTTTATTGGTCAAAGTTCTAAGTATTGTTCCAATTACTGGTAAGGTTTAATAATATACATATATACTTCGTATAATATTAGTACATAAGATATATAATATACTTTAAATTAGCTTTTACCTTTTAATCAATTATCTTTATTTTATCTTTAATTTTTTTTTTTTTTGAGACAGAGTTTTTGCTACTCTTGGGAGAGTGCTGTAGCATTATGGCTCACGGCACCCTCAAACTCTTGGGCTCAAGCAATTCTCTTGTATCAGTCTCTCAAGTAGCTGGGACTACAGGCACCTGCCACAATGCCCAGCTATTTTTTTAAGAGACAGGGTCTCTCTTATTGCTCAAGCTGAGCTCAAACTTGTGACTTCAGAAAATCCACCCACCTCGGCCTCCCAAAGTGCTGAGATTATAGGCACGAGCAATCAGTTATCTTTGAGTAAACTTTATTCTAATAGAAAATTAATTCAGGGAACTCTCTATACATAGACAACCTCCAGATATAAGCGGACTCAGTTATGCCCCTTCATTTTAAGAGTAAGTTTGCCTCAGAAGTTCAGGAAAGGTGGACCCACCTCAGCCTAGAGAAATTAGGAAAACCTTCCCAGCACAGCTAACACTTGCACTGACTACTCAAAGTCAACATCTTCATCTCATACCTAGATTATTTGAACAGATTTCTAATAAGTCCTGCTTCTTCTCTTCTGGCCACTTTATAGTCTATTTTCGTCATGTCAGCCAGACTTTTTTCAGATACCCTTTGCTCAAAAACTTGCCGTAGCTGCCAACTTGTTAAAAAGACCAAAAGAAGCTGAGGAAAAAACCCTGCATGGTCTATATAATCCACTCCAACTCCTCTCCACTCCTCGACCCCTTAAAATTCTGGCCTGTTTATTCTTGTTTGAAACCTCCATTGATAACCCCTCCAGCTCTTCTCCACCCCACATGCCCAAGGCTTTCTTCCTTACTTCCTTAAGGTATCTGCTGTCCTCAGATAACACCTCAACAGTTAGGTCTTCCTCTTCTTGCGATGATTAGTCCCAACACCTCCATAAATACAACCCCTCTCCCCTCTTTATCATTCACTGTAGCATTTGTAGCCACCTGACTACTATACACAGTTACATGCTGTAGCACAGTGCTCAGTGATGGACCACATATGCAACGGGGGTCCCATAAGATTACAATGGAGCTGAAAAATTCCTATCACCTAGTGATGTTGTAGCCAAAGTAATGTCACAGCACAATTCATTACTCATAAGTTTGTGGTAATGCTGGAATAGATAAACCCATTGAATTTACCAGTCTATAAAAGTCTAGCATACACAATTATACTTAGTATATAATACTTGATAGTGACAATGTGTGACTATGTTACTGGTTTATGTGTTTACAATACTATACTTCTCATCTTTATTTTAGAGTAAGCTCCTTCTATTTATTTGTTCTTTTAAGTTAACTGTAAAACAGTCTCCGTAGGTCCTTCGGGGGTATCTAGAGGAAAGCATTATCACAGGAGATCGCAGCTGTGTGTGTGTGTGTTGCCCCTGAAGACCTTGCACTGGGACAAATGTAGCCACTTGAGCCACAGGCGCTGAGCCTTTTTTTTTTTTTTTGAGACAGAGCCTCAAGCTGTGCCCCTGGGTAGAGTGCTGTGGTATCCCAGCTCACAGCAACCTCCAACTCCTGAGCTCAAGCGAGTCTTCTGCCTCCACCTCCCAAGTAGCTGGGACCACAGGCACCCACCACAATGCCTGGCTATTCATTGGTTGCAGGCGTCATTGTTGTTTGGTGGGCCCAGGCTGGATTTGAACCCACTACCTTAGGTGTATGTGGCTGGCACCTTAGCCACATGAAATCAGGGACACAATGTAGAAGTGGAAGACAGTGGTGTTGATGACACGTGTGCTGATCCTGTGTAGGCCCAGGATAATATGTGTGTTTGTGTCTTAATTTTTAATGAAAGGTTTAAAAAGTTAAAAAATAAAAAATAGAACAAAGGCTATAGAATAAGGATATAAAGAAAAATATTTTTGTACAGCTGTACAATGTGTGTTGTCAGCTAAGGGTTATTACCAAAAAGTCAAAAAGTTTTCAAAATTTTTTAACAAGTTATAAAGAAGGGACAGTAAGCTAAGGTTAATTTGTTATTGTAGAAAGAATTTTTGGCTTGGCACCCATAGCATAGTGGTTACGGTGCCAGCCACATACACCAAGGGTGGCAGGTTCGAACCCAGCCCAGGCTAGCTAAACAACTGCAACAAAAAAATAGCTGGGTGTTATGGCAGGCACCTGTAGTCCCAGCTACTTGGGAGGCTGAGGCAAGAGAATTGCTTAAGAGTTCTGAGGTTGCTGTGAGCTGTGATGCCCCAGCACTCTACCGAGGGTGATATAGTAAGACTCTATAAAAAAAAAAAATGGGGTGGCGGTGCCTATGGCTCAAAGGAGTAGGGTGCTGGACGCATATGCTGGAGGTGGTGGGTTCAAATCCAGCCCTGGCCAAAAACTGCAAAAAAAAGAAAAAGAATTATTTTCTATAAATTTAGTGTAACCCAAGTGTGGAGTGTTTATCAAGCCCACAGTGATGTCCTGAGCCTTCACATTCACTCACCACCCACTCACGGATTCACTTAGGCCTTCAAACCTGAAAATGTCATTCATAGTAAGCTCCCTACATAGGTGCACCATTTATACCTACTTTTTTTAAAATTTGAATTATAAGGTACAAATATTTATGGTTACATGGATCACTTTTATAATGTTTGAGTCATGGTTATAAGTGTTCAGAAGTGTTCATTAGGTATGTTTTTGACCATCCTTTCTTGTCCCCCCATGCCTGATTTTCATTAAGTTTTACTTCCCCCCAAGTGTGCTTTTCTGTTAGTTTCAATTTTGAGTATATGTGGTGTTTGTTTTTCCACTCTTGAGATATTTCACTTAATGTAATGATTCCATCCAAACTGTTGAAAAGCCATTAAGTCATCCTTCATGTCCAAGTAGTATTCCATACACACGCACACATACATACATATCACATGTTATTAATCTATTCATGAAGTGATGGGCACGTGGGTTGATTCTATGTTCTTTGCAATTATGAATTGTACTGCAGCAAATATTCAAGTATAGATATCTTTTCATAAAATGACTTCCTTTGTGTAAATACCCAGTAGTGAGATTGCAAGATCAAATGGTAGGTCTATTTTTAGTTCTTGGAATTCTCTCCATACTGTTTTTCCACAGAGGTTGTACTAATTTGCAGTCCCAGGGTCAGGGTATAAACCTTCCTTTATCTCTGGACTTTTTTTTTTAATTTTTTTATTGAATGATAACTATGTACATTAATACACTTCTGGGGTACAGTGTGGGGTTTTCACATGCAATCTGAAATACTTCCATCAAACTGATCAACACAGCCTTCATGTCATTTTCTCAGTTA